>PVJC01017989.1:0-31804 GCA_004026665.1 Murina feae | reverse complement strand
CAACCATTAAATAGTACCTTAGATACATTCCGTTCTTCTGAGTGCTCCAGTGAAGAGACACTGCTCAGTGGGTGGGGGCGCTCAAGTTCTGAGTATCAGAGAAAACAGTTTCAAGGGAATGAACACACTATAAAGCACTTCAGGCGCTAACATTTCACTGTCCCTCTACATAGTAAATATCACCATCAAAAACAATGGGACACAGTGCTAACTGAAAGAAAGAAAAACCCCAGACTTTGTATCTTTCACAGCATGTATGGTTACTGGGTCAGCAGTTCGCCTGAGAGGCCCTAAGACGCACTATACATAAAATGAATAGCCAGTTCCTCCAATTAGATCAGCACTTTTAATAGATGCAATCTGGCCCCAAATTCATGGGCTAGGATTCTACTGCCTCAACACTGTGGTCCCTCTCCTTCTGTCTCTTAGTTCCACTCCCCTATTTCCTCTTAGTCTCTCCTGCTAATTTTTCTCTCTCCTTGTTTCTTTTCTTTTTTTATACATTTTACTGATTTTTTACAGAGAAGAAGGGAGAGGGATAGAGAGTTAGAAACATCGATGAGAGAGAAACATCGATCAACTGCCTCCTGCACACTCCCCACTGGGGATGTGCCTGCAACCAAGGTACATGCCCTTAACAGGAATCGAACCTGGGACCCCTGAGTCCGCAGGCTGATGCTCTATCCACTGAGCCAAACCGGTTAGGGCTCCTTGTTTCTTTTCCTTCCTTCTTTTCTGCCAGTGGCAGCCAAGCTGAAAGGTTGTCAGTTGCCTTTCTCAGTGCCATTATGTACCTGGCAATGTGGTAAATAAGCTGCAGAATGATAAAGGTGAGAGAAACAAAACCCCTACTCTTACAAGTTTAAAAGATGCAAACAGTTTCAATAAAATACAGCAGTGGTTAAGATAAACCCTACAGGTAAAGGGCTGGCAAACTCTGGCCCCTTATGCCGCTTCTGCTGCCTGGTTTTATAAATAAAGTTTTATAAAGTCACAGCTAATGCCCATCGGCTTACATCTTATCTGTGGCTGATTTTGTGCTGCAACTGAAGAATTAAATAGTTGCAAAAGAAACTATAGGGGCCAAAAAGCAAAAAATATTTACCATCCAGTTCTTTACCAAAAAAGTTTACCACTCCCTGCTAGCAAGTCATCATTTGAGTTTCTTATTTCTTTAAAAGAGAACAAAGCATTGATTTCTACGCAAGCGATCTCAACTGTTAAAGTAAAATTACAACTTAATCATCCTCTATCTTTTGCCAGTGAGGATACTAAAGAAAACAGCATATTTCCAAACTTTCTTTAACAGACAGTAAAAGAAAAACATTTTATTCATTTCAAACTACCTTTCCCAAAATATAATTGTTTTCTATGTAAATCAACAACAGAAGTCAGGTACCTGTTTTCTGGGCAGAGGTTTCAGGAGTTAAATGGGCATAACTATCCTGAAATTTTGTTTCAGAAATTTTTGGATGTGTGGCATCATTTTGCCTGGAGGCACCTTCCCATAGTGGTGTTAAAAGGTTAGCCTAAAATATAGTACATTTTAGAAATGTTAACATTCATAACCACTCTAGACAAGTTATCAAAAAATTCTAAGGCATTTCCAATATCCTTTTTAAAAGTTTAAGTGTTGGATCTGCTCCATTTGAAACACCAAGACTATACGATCCCAGAGTTGGAGCACATTGATATCAACTGATAATTCTAAATAAAAAATAACTCAAAGTCAAAATGTGGTCCCAGCCCACAGCATCGGCAACACCTGGGGACCTGATGGAAATGCAAATTCTCAAGCCACATTTACTCAATCAGAAACTCTGGCAACGAAGCCCAGCAACCTGTATGTTGTTAATAAACCCCTCTTGGTCACTCTGATGACCGCTAAAGTCAATCACTGCTCTACATCAGGTTTTGGCAAATAACATTTTATTAGGACACAACACAACCATTGGTTTCAGTTTCGTCCAGGGCAGCCTTTGTGTTACAATGGCAGAGTTGAATCGTTGCCACAGAAACCATATGGCCCACAGAGCTGAAAATATTTACTCTCTGGCTGTTTGCAGAAAAAGTTTGCTGTCCCCTGCTCTAAATTATTCTCTTATACTCCAACACGGAGAAGTGGATTTTGAATACCAATATTGGTACAAAGTCAGCAATGCCATCACTGAAAATCTGCATAGACTTCTCATCACTTGCACAGCTTAAATTTATGGGTTCTCAGAGCTTTGACGTTTCTTTGGTGCTTATTTGAAACATAAGATGTATTTACTAAACACTGTTCCCTAGGTCTGTTTCTCACTGATAACTCATTATTTCAGGTTGAATAAATATACGGGTACTTGCTCTAGCTCACAGGTTTAATCTGCAAACGTTCTCTGCCATAGAGAACCGGAGTGGCCCTGAGATGCCCCGTGGGCAGCTCCCCCATGGCTAAAGGAGGAAGGCGGGCGGGGGCAGATCACTAGCTATGTCTGGAGCACTAACCACGTTGCTGTGGATGCCCTCAGAATCCCACTTGTCTACCAGATGGTTCTCATTTAACAAGAAACAAAAGCTAACTGCTGAGAGAGGTAATTCAGCTAAAATTAGGCTTTGAATTGGTCTGGAAGACACTGGTGTTCCTACTCTTAACTACTTTTCTAAAAAACAAGGACAATTGAAGGAAATTAAGAAAGTTTGAGGGTTTATTCAATATTTACATAACCCTGAAGGCATTTCCACCACTTGCAAAAGAAAGGTTTAAATGTCTAAATCGTTAAAAGCGTTGGAAGTAACATATCAACAAACTGAACACTAAAGGACAATTAAACCAAGAAGTTTATTTTTAGAAGTAAACTCAAAAGAGCACACATTTACAGTGAATCAGAACAGCCCAGATTTTAAGCACTTTTATAATCTTGCAGCAACATCTGGGAACAATGAAGAAAGATCCTAAGTCTTTACCCAAGGTCATACTAAATGATTAGAAATCCTTGGAGTTTCTACTGACAGTGGATTACAACCACTGCCTTTTCTTTTTAAGAAATAAATACAGTTTAACCCTAAGCGGATCTACCTGTGCCATGCTGATGCCACAGGGCACAGGCAGCCCCGGTAAAATTGACTTACTTGGTCATTATAACGGTCACTGGCAGCACGGGGAGGGGAAAGCGGCAGGACTAAAATGAAAGGAAAAAGCATACGGTGGATAAATTTACTTATGACAAATATAAAAACTCATGTACCCCTCTCCCAGTTATCCACATCCAGGCGAGAAGCAGCTCCGATTTCCTACAACTGGCTCAGATGTCGGTCTCTTAAGATCCCTTCCTATTGATTCAACAGTGTTCCTCACCAGCCGGCACGAAGTCTCAGCTCCAGATCATGTCCCTGAATGTGGTCCTGGGTCCTCCGTCTGTCCTTGGAGATTTCCCTAACTTAGAACGCTCCCCCTTCTGCACACCTATTCTTTCTCCAAGGAGGAGCTCGGGCCCCACCCACCTCTTCCCTGAAGCTTTTCCTGAAGATTCCAGCTCATCTCAGATTCCCCATATCTGAACTCCCACTCCACTTAGCTACAGCTCAGATTTAACAGTTATGGCCTCTTCCATGTTTTCATATGTTTCACACATGTATATTTTGCCTTTTCCATGTAACTGTAGCATGGAAGGAGAATCCCAGGATCACACATCTCTTTGGCATCCTCTCTCATCACATTCTGAGAAATAAACACCTGTTGACTTACTTGAAAAATGACTCGAAAGAAGACATGCACCAAACTTACTGTTTAAGCTACTTCTGGTTCTTGTCTTTCTTCTACCAGGATATGGTTTCAGGGATTTCCTGTCTTGGTTAATGTCCCAAGATAGTACAGTAGCACTAGAACTTGAATCTCCATTACTCTCCGAGAAGAGGTGTCTCCTGTAATTGAACCTCTACAAACACAGATAGTAAATGAACCCTATTAAAGGGGTGTCAGTACCTGTTATGTACAATTAAACATATCACCACAAAGTTAGACAAAAGAGGAGGAACAGGGTCTCTTACATAATAAAAAGGCACTGGAGGAAGGAGGGGAAGAAGAAACAGATGATGTCATTAGTCAGTTCTCAACCACACGGCTGCTATAAAGGATGACAAAATCCTCTCTAGTCAGATACTTGCAACTGAAGAGATCCGAGGTAGCTGTTTAAAAGCTGATGCACCTCAATATTGTGTCAATACTAACTTCACAATACTACCGGAAACAATAAAGGAAAGTACAATAATGATTTTTGCAAAGACATGTCTATCTACATTTTAGAGGAACCAAAATAAAAATAAGAGGGTCATTTCCATTTAAACCTTAAAGGCTTTTGAAACTGAGCAGGCGCTGACTGGTGTGGCTCCGTAATTAGCATGTCGTCCCTTGCACTGAAGGGTCACAGGTTTGATTCCGTAGGCAATTGATCAATGTTTTCTCACACATTGATGTGCCCCTCTCCCTCTCTTTCCAATCAATGAAAAACAAATCCATAAGTGGGGATTTTAAAAAAAGAAAGGAACTGAGCCTGAACTGTAAAGGTTAGAGATTTAAGGACAGTTTAATCTGTTCTGGTGGATTACTCAACTCTACAATGATACTTATATATATATTTAAAATTTTCTATTTTGGGATTCATTTTTAGAAACGCTGAAAACAAAGAAATTTTAACACGAAGTGTGTTTTGCCTTTAATAAAACACCTCTATTTGAGCCCTGCCTCCTGTGCCCGCTGGAGACCGGGTCCTGGTGCTGCCATGCTTCTCTCAACAGGGGCTCCACCATTCAGCTCTGGGCAGCTCTTCCCATTTCAGGCCAGGGAGGATCCTCAGGACCCCAAAGTATTACGTGGTGATAGTACCTCCCAGGCTCTTCTCAACCTGACGCATGTCAGCTGGAGGATCCACCCTGTGCCTGAAACGGCAAAGCGTAGAAGCAGCCTAGGGTGGGAAGCAGTGTCACCCTTGTTTATGGTAACACAACCCATAACCTTTAAGGTGGGTGATGGTGAACTATCTATTTTCCAAATGAATTTATTTCTGAAGGCCCAATTTTAAATGTTTAGCAGCTCACTTTTTTGTAGAGAAGCTCATGTGTGAAAGGCACTCTGTGAGGCCGGCCAATCTGCATCTTCCTTTTGTGAGAAAAATAAAAAGCTTGGTGAAACCCCCACATTTATTCCAGAGCTGCCCAGCCAGTGTCTTGTAAAGGAGCAAGCATTACTTCACTGAATGCACCCAATTAAAAAAAAACCTCACAGCAAGGCTTTCTCACTTTCTTTATTTTTATTAAAGGGGCTAAAGCCCTAGCCGGTTTTGCTCAGTGGACAGAGCATCGGCCTGCGGAGTAAAGGGTCCAGGGTTCGATTCCAGTCAAGGGCACATGCCCAGGTTGTGGGGTCGATGCCCAACAGGGGGCGTGCAGGAAGCAGTCAATCAACGATTCTCTCTCATCATTGATGTTTCTATCTCTTTCTCCCTCTCCCTCTCTGAAATCAATTTTTAAAAACTTGTGTGTGTGTGTATACATATATACATATACATATACATAACTTTCAGGGGACTGAAAGTTATTTTAAAAAGTGCAAGTACCCAGAGCAGCTGTTTTTCAAGTTGGCTCATATAAGAGTCACCAGAAGGGGGCTTTGAAACAAATTCCGATGCCTGAGCTCTCCCCTGGACCAACTAAGTCAGAACCATCAGGCTGCAGTTTTTGTATCAGCTCCCCTGGTGATTTCAACTAGAAGATGGGTAATGGAAAGTGAGAGTCATTGCTAAAAAGCAAGCCAAGAAGAGCCTTAACTCATTTTTTTTAAATCTTTATTGTTCATATTATTACAGTTGTTCCTCTTTTTTCTCCCCATAACTCCCCTCCTACCAGTTCCCACCCCACCCTCTGCCCTTACCCACCCCCGCACTGTTCTCCTCCATAGGTGTTTTATTGTTGTCCAGTCTCTTCCCGCACCCCCAACACCCCTTTCTCCAAGAATTGTCAGTCCATTCCCTTTCTATGCCCTTACTTCTATTCTATTCACCAGTTTATTCTGTTCATCAGATATTTCTATTGACTTAATTGTTATATTAACTGGTTGATAGATATGTATTTGTTGTCACTTTGTGCTTCATAATTTTTATTTTTACCTTTCTCTTCTTCTTCCTCTTCTTAAAGAATGCCCTTCAGCATTTCAAATAATTCTGGTTTGGTGGTGATGAACTCCTTTAGCTTTTTCTAATCTGTGAAGCTCTTTGTCTGACCATCAATTTTACATGATAGCTTTGCTGGGTAGAGTAATCTTGGTTGTAGGTTCTTGCTATTCATCACTTCGAATATTTCTTGCCACTCGCTTCTGGCCTGCATGGTTTCTGTTGAGAAATCAGCTGACAGTCATATGGGTTCTCCCTTATAGGTAACTAACTGTTTTTCTCTTGTTGCTTCTAATATTTTCTCTTTGTCTTTTTCCCTTGGCATTTTAATTATGATGTGTCTTGGTGTGGTCCTCCTTGGATTCCTTTTGTTTGGGATTCTCTGTGCTTCCTGGACTTGGAAGTCTATTCTTTCACCAGGTAGGGGAGGTTTTCTGTCATTATTTCTTCAAATAGGTTTTCAATATCTTGCTCTCTCTCTTCTTCTGGCACCCCTATAATTCTGACGTTGGTATGCTTGAAGTTGTTTCGAGGCTCCATATTTTTGGATTCTTTTTTCTTTTCCGGTTGGGTATTTTTTGCTTCTTCATATTTCATATCTTTGACTTGATTCTTGTGCTCCTCTAGTCTGCTGTTGGATCTCTGTATATTATTCTTTATTTCAGTCAGTGTATGCTTAATTTCTAGCTGGTCCTTTTTAAATTTATCAGCAGTCTCTAGAAAATTCTTGAAAAACCTTATAACCATGGTTTTGAATCTATATCCCGTCATTTGCTTTCCTCCATTTCTGTCATTTGTGATCTATTTCTTTGTCTCCACATTTTGACTGCTTCCCTGCATTGATAGAGTGGCTTTCTGTGCTAGGTGTCCTATAGGGCCCAGTGATTCAGCCTCCCCAATTACCTGAGATGGACATTCTTGGTGCACCACTTTGTAGGCTTTGTGCATCTTGTACCTAAGCCTTGATTATTGTTGGTATCACTGAGAGGAATTGACCTCCAGGCCACTTGGCTGTGAGAATCAGCTGTGTCTATCGTGAGAGAACTTCTGTGCTGGAGACACCCTTATGGGGCAAGACTTGCTTCAGTGGGACTTTGGTGCTCACTGAGTCTGCCCCCTCAGTGTATCCCTTATGGATCTGAGGAGTTATAGTCTGGGTGGTCCCACTCTGACCACTGGGTACACTGGCTCTTGGATTTCTAAGGAGATGCTTTTTAGCTTCTGCCTAAGGCTTCCCAGCCTTTTATATGCAAAAGTCTCCATGCACAGCTTGGGTGGGGCAGGGTCTCGGGGAATCAACAGAGCAGAGCAAACAGCTATGGCTGATTCTCAGCCCTGCCCTAAGAGGCATTGGGTCTCAGTGACCCTCAGCACCACCGAGAGAGAGCCACTCTGGAGCTCTTCCCGGTGCCAGATGGTGCCAGACAGTCCAGCTTCTCCCGTATGAGTCTGGGTCCCCAGAAACTTGCCCGGAACTGGAGTTCAGAGCTGTCGGGAGCTTGGTCCTCCCTCCGGTATGAAAAAGACAACTGCATCCTCACTTGCCAGCCTTTTCCATGAGCCCTTTCCGCGTGCCTGCGTACCTCTGCACTTTACTTCCACACCTCCTCTGAGTCTCAGTCTCTTTCTAGTTGTAGAATTTCCACTCAGCCAGCCTTCCTGTGGGTCTGGGTGGTGTCCGTTTTTTTCTTTTCATTGTGGTTTTGAAATGGTTGTGCAAGGCAGCAATTCTGGTGTTCACCTATGCCGTCATCTTGTATTCTCCTAGTTGAGCCTTAACTCATTTGTTTGAAGCTCAAGATCTCAAGTTTGTAGAAAATTTCATTTAATATTCATTATAGAGATTTTTTGTAAATGCTCTGACTACAGATTTAGAGCACCAACCACCCCAAAGTGGGAGACGAGCTGGAGAGGTATAACTTGGTGCCCAGAGAAACAAAACCATGCCACTGACTCAGAGAAAAACATTTCTTTCACTTCATTATCACATCTGCTTCCATCCAGGATCAATTTCAAGAGTCGGTAGGTCTTAAACCCTTCTCTTCTACTTACCTTTTCTTTAAAAACAAGAACAGGCTTTAGCCTCAAAGTCTGATACAAGTACAGTTTGATATGATAACTGTTATTTTCTACTGTATTTGTTTGGGGCCTTATTATTTGTTATAACTCATGCTGATTTTTCAATTGAAAGCGAAATAATTCCCTTTAAAATAAGTTCAAGATCAAGTTAATGGAGAAAAATAGAGACAAAGAGTAGAGACATAACGGATTTTGAAGATGTGATGCAAATAACTAAAATTTGGGAAGTAATGCCTCCAAACAAGGAAAGTTGCTTCATTACCGACATCCTTCTTGCTTGCTTCCTGGCACCCTTGAAAGTAGATTCTTTCCTAAAACAAAATATATAAAATCAGTGGAATTGTACAACCATCACTTTCTTTTTCCCTCCCTTCACAGCCCTAACTTTTTTCCCCTTCATAGACCCTTCGGTCTGATGTGAGCCCTGTGCATGAGATGCACCATAGCTTGTGAAGAACTTAACTTGCAATCCATTTCCATAGATCCCCTGCCTGACGACGACTAGTTATTTAAAACAAAACAAACCTTTGTGGCACTCTTCTCTGTCAGGCATACAAAGAGGAAGGCAGGGTGGGACCCACAGATAAGCAGCCATCTTTGGCAAAGCTGCAGAGCAGTGCTTCTGGTCTGGCTCTGCCTTAGAATCCCCTGGGGTGCTAAAAAGATAGCTTTCACCATGGCCAGTGTGGGTCAGTAGTTAGAGCATTTGGTTCATGGACCAAAGGGTCTTGGGTTCAACTCTCAGTCCAGGACACGTACCTGGGTTGGAAATTTGATCCTTGGCCCTGGTTGAGGTGCATGTGAGAGGCAACCAAGCAATGTGTCTCTTCTCTCTTGACCTCTCTCTCTCTTTCTCATTCTATCTCCCTTCCTCCCTCCTTCCTTCCTTCCCTCCATCCATTCATCCATCCCTTCCTTTCTCCCTTCCACGCTCTAAAAAAAATTAAAGGAAAAAATATCCTCAGGTGAGAATTAACAACAATAAAATCTAAGTGTTGATGAAGATGTGGAAAAATTGGGAGCCTTGCATAATTCATAAGAATGTAAAATGGTGTAGGTGCTATAGAAAACAGTATAGAATTTCTTCAAACAAATTAAAAATAGGACTATTATATGATCCAGCAATCCCATATATCCAATGGAATTGAAATCAGGATATTGAAGAAATCTTCTCTCCCATGTTCACTGCAGCATTATTTACAGCTAGAGGCCTGGTGCACAAAATTTGTGCATGGGAGGGGGAGGTCCCTCAGCCTGGCCTGCACCCCCTCCAATCTGGGACCACTGGCTCCTAACCACTCACCTGCCTGCCTGCCTGATTGCCCCTAACTGCCTCTGCCTGCCAGCCTGGTCTCCCCTAACTGCCCTCCCATGCTGACCTGGTCATCCCTAACTTCCTCTGCCTTGGCCCCCACCACCATGGCTTCGTCCAGAAGGACATCCAGATGGATGTCCAGAAGACGTCCAGTTTAATTAGCATATATTACCCTTTTATTAGTATAGATAGCCAAGATACAGAAACAATATTAATGTCCATAAATGAATGAATGGATAAACAAAATGTGATATATACATACAATGGAATACTCGTCAGTCTTAAAAAAGAAAGCAATTCTGCAATGTGCAACAACATGGATGAACTTGAATGACATTATGCTAAGTGAAATAAGCCAGTCAGGACAAATACTGGACAATTCCACTTACACAGGTATCTAAAAGAGTCAAACTCAGCCCTGGATGATTGGCTCAGATGGTTGGAGCATCATTCCATATACAAAAAGGTGTGGGTTTTTATTTCTGGTCAGAGCACATACCTAGGTTGCAAGTTTGATGCCCAGCTGGGGCGTGTATGGGAGGCAACTGATCTGTTTCTCTCTCACATCAATGTTTCTTTCTCCCTTCCCTCTCCCCCCCCCCCCCCCCCACTTGTCCTTTCTTTCTAAAATCAATAAAACATATCCTTGGGTGAAGAAATAAATGAATGAATGAATGAATGAATGAATGAATGAATGAATGAATGAATGAGTCAAACTCACAGAAAAGGTGAATAGGATGGTGAGTTCCAGGGGCTGAAGGGAGGAGAAAATGCAAAGTTGCTATTCAACAAGTATAAAGTTTCAACTACACAAGATAAATGAGTTCTAGAAATTTGTTGTATAATAACATGTCTACAGTTAACAATATTGTTTGGACACATACAATTTTATTAAGAGGGCAAAGCTCATGTTAAGTGTTCTTATCACAATAAAAAAAGGGCCAATGAACCCCCATTTCCAGGCAATCATTGATCTTTCTGTTTCTAGAGATTAGTTTGCATTTTCTAGTATTTTATGTGAATGGAATCGTACAATATAGACTCTTTTTCTGTCTGGCTTCTTTGACTTGGTATTATGTGGAGATTCATTCATGTTGTCTATATCAATAGTTAATTTTTTTGTATTTCTGAGTACTATTCCACTGTATGGATATAACAAATTTGTTTATCCATTCATTTATGGATGGACATTTGGGTTGTTTCTAGTTTGGGCCTGTTACAAATAAAGGAAATGCAAATTAAAACCACATGAAATACCCCTACACTTCCATTGCAACAGCAAGATAAGGAAGACATTACCAACTACTGGCAAGAATGTCTAGCATCTAGAACTCTCAAAAGGAATGTAAAATGCTGCAACCACTTTGGAAAGCAATTTGACAGTATTTTTTTAAAAATTAACATACACCAACAATGGTCCAACCATTCCACTCTATCCCAAGAGAAAAGAAAACATGTGTCCATGCAAAAACTTACCCATGAATCCTAACGACTTTACTTGTAACAACAACAACAAAAAAATGGAAACAACTCAAATGTTAATCAACAGGTGAATGGATAAACAGCTTGCAGTGTATCCACCCATACAATGGAACACTACTGGGCAATACAGAAGAATGAACAGCTGATATATACAACATGGATGAATCTCAAAATAATTACACACAAAAAAGAAGCTAGATAAATAGCTTCTGTTTGATTCCATTTCTATATGATTTTTAAAACAGCAAACTTGTCTGTCACAGAAAATAGATCAGTGATTGCAGTGAAGGTGGGAGGGGTATAAAGAAGGGCAGGAGGGAGGGAGTTCAAAGGGACAGGAAGAAATTCTTCATGATGATTGCTCATTATCTGCTTGTGGTCATGGTTGCTGGGTGTAGACATATGTCAAAATTCATTAAATTATACATTTAACATATGTACAGTTTAATTCATTTTAATTATGTCTCAAACCATAAAAAATCACTTGTTTTATGATTATTCTTCAGAGGCCTATATGGAAAAGTGACCAATTAATACCAATGATATACATTTTCTGATTGGGGATATTCAATGCTTTGCTGCAGAAAAAATACATCACGAAGGAAAGCACTGGGGGTATAATAGTGGAGACCTATAGGGCAGGAGAACATTCCACCTCTGCTCTGATCCTACAGAAAACTGCACACAGTGCTCTCTCCTTCTGTGGGTGTGGCCAGGTACAGGGACAACTTAGATTGCTGACTTGTGCATTAACTAATCACATTAACAGCAATCTACATAATTTGTTAGTTTTTGAAAATCATTTACCTGGATTTACCTTCTAATTTAGGAACCAGAATTTTTCCTGATTGCTCTTGTAAATCTGAAGAATACTCATGTTTTGAAGGAACTTCTAATGGGAGTTAAAAACAAAAAATGTTTCTTAATTAAATATTTAAATGTAAAATATCATTCAAGTATTACTTATGACAGATTAAAAAAATCTGACCTTGTTGTATATCACCCAGTTTCAATTTTTCAGGTGAACTATCAGCTATTTTTGTTTGCTGCAGAAAAAAATATGTTAATTATGGTGTCTTTGAAGCCCTCTTTTATCATTCTTTTGGAGCCACCTCCAAAGAAAAGCATTTCCACTGAATACTAAGATACAGGCTCTTTATTTATTCAAGTTGGCTATTCTAATAAATTGACATTAATTCTCAGGCGAAAACTTGCCACTATCAAAGACAATCACAGTATTCCAAAGTTACTAAGGGAAACATCAAAGGAAGGCTTACAAAAAATGTCTTCAATAGCGTCAAAATTGTTGGGATAAATGCATATCCTGCCAAGGAGACCGACTATCTAAAGGAGTGATCTTCGGTATGTTGTTTTTTTAAAACCTATTACAATGCCATCACACTTCTGTATATGTGTCCAGATAATTAAATATAAGCAAAGGAGAAGGGGCAGAATACCCATCCATGCTAAGCAGTGTGTTAGGTGCTGTACACACATTCTGGTTTTGATCGCAGAGACCCACATGGAGAACCAGCTGTCACCTCTGTTTTAGAGATGGGGATCTTCAGGCTCGGCGATGTTAGGAAATTTGCCCAAGTTCCCACAGGCAGTAAGTAAAAAACAGGTATCTCCCCGAAGATCAGGCTCCTTTCCTACATCTCAGTCACCAGGTGATAGGAATTTTTCAACTCCATTATAATCTATGGGACCACCTTCATCTATGTAATCTATCACTGACTGAATAATTATTATTCAACACATGACTGTATAATATTATGTCAATTATATTTCAATTTTTAAAAAACCCAACATGGAAATTTAAGAGACATGAAAACATACTAAAACACAGTCAAATAATTAAACCTGCCACCTGTTTGTCTTCTCCTAAAGCTTTAATGGAAGCTTGTGATATGTTGAATTGCAAATCAAAATGAATTTCTACTTTCCTCACTTCCTTGTTTCCAATATTAATAGGCTTCAAGTAAATGATGAACATCTTTTTCTTTTCAGTTTCTAGCAAAAAAATAAAATATACCAATGTATATCAACACATTGAAAGTTTGTATTTTATAATTTTAAATAAGTACACTGAGATATTTGTCAACAGTCCAGATTTTTCTGCAATGAGTAGTTGCAAAGAAATATTTTTAAAAGTTGCATAAGCCAAAACTCAACCCCCTATATCATCTCTAGTTTTCTTTGTTAATATGAACCATGATTTTGTTTGTTACAACGACATTAGAAAGATTAAAGTACTGATTTCTGTTTCTCCCCCACCCCCATGTTTTTCTTCTCCTTAAGGGTTCTAGTTCTAGGATGCATTTTCTTTAGTCAAAATTTCAGTTAAAAACAAACAAACCTGAGAAACTAACCTGTAGATAAAAGAGTTGTTCACTTTTTTAAATTGTTGTTCACTTCATTAAATTATAGAAATTTTACTCATAGATGCATTAAAATGCAAGTTAAACAGATATTTTCTTCCTGTTCCTCCCAAATTACACTCAACATTAAAGCTGTTTATAGCTTGCCACCAGCATTATTCTGGTAACCTTGTCAGTGTTAAATCTGTCTGTGGTTTTTTTGGTGTGTTTTTTTAATTTATTTTAAAGTCTAATTTTAGAATAGATTAATTCAGATGTGTACCAGTGAACAATTTGCAAAATGTTCATTAAAAAAATTTGTTTGTAAATTATCCATTGTTTTTGAGTATGCCCAATTGATGCAATAAAATTTTCATTGTCTTATATAACCTTGATGATCAAACACAGATATTGTGAAGCTTTGTGAATTTTTAAAGTGCAAAATAAAGCAACCAAGTTTAAATAATTTTTAAAAAGTTACTTTGAAGTTATTTTTATTAGATTCACACATGTTTATAGGCACACATATGATGAAGTGATTAATCTGACAGAAACAGAAAGTAACTAATCTTAGCAGCATAGCAATGGATATCTATCCTTATCTACTAAAACCATCTTTCAAAGAGCATTTTGTGAATACAAAACTATCATATGCAACAGGTATTTAACTTCCCAATATATTAAGCACAACATTCATTCTCTTTCTTTCTCTCTTCCAGATCCCACTTATTTCTAAAATTCAAAGTCAGTGTCACTGTTTGCAATGTGTAAAGTGGAATAATCTACCTTCCTTTCAGTAGCCTCCACTTAAAAAAGAGAAATGGAAACATCATTGACAACACTCTCCTTAAGGGCCTCCTTCCAGAACACCAGCCCTTTACTGACAAATAGTAATTGATTTAGAACAGAAAATAGCTTAGACCAGCAATTTTCAAAGGGTGTGCTGCAAGAATTTTTAAAACATGCAATACCTATTTAGTCAGAGGTACTGACTTATTTTCCCTTAGATAGTCAAATAAAACAATGACAAAAGGAAACCAAGATGGCGACATAGGTGAACACAAGAATTCCTGCTGGGCACAACTATTTCAAAACCACAATGAAAAGAAAAAACAGACAACACCCAGACCCACAGGAAGGCTGGCTGAGTGGAAATTCTACAGCTAGAAAGAGACTGAGACGCAGAAGAGGTGCGGAAATAAAGTGCAGAGGTACGGAGGCACTCACGAAGGGGCTCGCGGAAAGGGCTGGCAGCATTTCGTACTGGAGGGAGGCACAAGCTCCTGACAGCCCTGAACTCCAGTTCCAGGTGAGTTTCTGGGGACTCAGAATCATATGGGGAGGAGCTGGACTTTCTGGCACCATCTGGCACCAGGAGGAACCCCAGAGCGGCTTCAGACCTGGTGCCTCTTAGGGTGGGGCTGAAAATTGGCCATAGCTGGTTGCTCCGCCCTGTAGACTCCCCAAGACCCTACCCCACCCAAGCTGTGCACAGAGGTTTTTGCATATAAAAGGCTGGGAAGCCCCAGGCAGAAGCTAAAATAGCACCTCCTTGGAGTTCCAAGAGACTATGTACCCAGTGGTCAGAGCGGGACCACCCAGTCTACAACTCCTCAGACTCATAAGGGATGCACTCACTGAGGGGGCAGACTCAGTGGGCACCAAAGCCCCACTGGAGCAAGTCTTGCCCCATAAGGATGTCTCCAGCATAGAAGTTCTCCCACCATAGACACAGCTGAATAAAGCCACTCTGTCAACACAGGGAAGCAGCCAAAATGTGAAGACAAAGAAACAGGTCACAATGACAGAAATGGAGGAAAGCAAATGACTGAATATAGAGTTCAAAACCATGGTTATAAGGCTTTTCAAGAATATTCTAGAGACTGCCAATAAATTTAGTGAGATCCTTGAGGATATGAAAAAGCGCCCGCCAGTGATGGATTCCAGGTGGCAGAGCAGCCTCGGGGGCGGGGGGTGGGGGGGTGCGAGCCAGCCCTGCCCCTGAGGCTTCCCTGAGGCCTGGAAATAAATCTGATCTAGATGGGCCTTACTGATTTACTGATTTACTTTAAGTCGACTGATTTAAGTGTAAAACTCATCCATAAACATCTCACAAAACCATCCAAAAATAGAATGTTTAACCAAATATCTTAGCACCATGGCCCAGACAAAAGTCAACACATAAAATGAACCATCACACATTTTACTTAGAAGCAAAAATATGTTATCCTTTTTTAATGCTTTTTAACTTTCTAATAAATATCTCTTGGGGCTAAATGTAAATCTATATACTAGAAAAGAAAGAAATGAGGGCCATGCTTAGAGAGGAAGGGGGAGAAGAAAAAAAAACAGTCTGGTTAATATTCATTGGACAAATATTTATGGATTAACTACCATATACTAACCACTATTCTGAGAACTAAGTTGCAAATGATTACTTTGCCATATCAATATATATATTTTTTTCTTTATATATATATTGATCCCAAATTTAGAAGCATGCCAAAGATATATTATTTTTTTCATCCAATGTTTTCTAACTTCAAGTTCTAGATGCTGAGTAACACTCTCCAGTACTTACTTAACTTCATTCTAAAACAGGCCCTTCAGCTATAGAATGTTATTTAAAAATGAAAATACTTCCCTAAAATAGAGACAGAATTAAAAATCTACAAACCATATGGGGCTGGAGCTATCTAAGGAAGCAGATTGTGGATTGTAATATGGGTCCCTCATTTTGTTTGCTGTTGTGAGCTCTGGTAATGCATAACTGCCTCCCTTGGAAATATCATGCCCAGTCTTTAGGCCCCGCATGGTAAGTTGTTCTGAAAAACCTAAAGAGGTATTCTATAATTGTATAAGTAATCTTTGTAAGTTATTTCTTGAAATTGCATTTTTAGTTGAGAGAAAATGGGCTCCACCTAAGATAGATTTTGATGAGTCAGTAGGAAAAGTGTTACATAAAGGAGAAAAATTGTGTGAGAGGAAGAAGCCAATAAGGAAGTCAAATACAATTGTGCATGAAGGGGATAAGATTAAAAAAGAAAGTTAATAGGGGTGACCAGGCCGGCAGGGGAGGGCAGTTAGGGGGATAAGGCAGGCAGAGTGGTTAGGGCAGGCAGGCAAGTTAGCAGTTAAGAACCAGAGTCCTCGATTGTGAGAGTCCCCAAGAACTCCATATTGGAGAGGGTGCAGGTTGGGCTGAGGGACCGCCCCCCTGCCCCCCCCCCCCCCCCCCGTGCACGAATTTCGTGCACCAGGCCCCTAGTCAATTATAAGAGAGAATAATTGATCAGCTGCCTCCTGTATGCCCCTTATTGGGAATCGAGCCCGCAACCTTGACAGGTGCCCTTGGCTGGAATCAAACTCGAGACCCTTCAGTCTGCAGGCCGACGCTCTATCCACTGAGCCAAATCGGCAAGGGCTCTCTCTCTAAAAACTCAATTAGAACATATCCTTGGGTGAGGATTTTTTAAAAAGAAGAATGATTTCCCTAATGTATTCAATAAATATTTTTTAGGAAAACCTTAATGGAAAAACTGCATCCTGCAAAGACTAGCTAAATGGACAAACATACAGCAATGAGCTCATGCTACCAGTCACCTCTTCCAGGCCTACACTATGGTAAACCCGACTGCCCTTCCTCATGCAGTCATGGCTGCTTGTCACAGGAAGGACTGCATGCCACTCTGATGTCACCAATGCTAGTTAGTGGTTAGCACACAGTCATAGGTCTAACTTCAACAGGGGCCGGTTTTGCTCTTTCCATGGTCAAACATTACAACCTTCACTCCAAATTTCAATGTCCCCAAACTACATAACTGTGAGTGAGGCACCAAAAGCAAATGTAAATTCCATGCCCTATTGGTATGTTAATAGTTGGTAACCTTTGAATATTTGCCTTCTACTAGGTAATGTGCTTATCACTTTCAACGGATTGCTTGATTCAACCAGTACATAACTATCAATCAGGTATTACTGTTGGCTCCATTTCATAGGCAAGCAAACTGAGGTACAGTGAGGCTAAGACTATGCTCTAGATAATGCAATGAGCATAAATGGCAAAATCAGGATCTGAAGCCAAGCAGTTTACCAGCAGGATCTATACTCAACAGTGTCCCATGAGTAACTAGCAATTTAGTTCACAGTGACAGTGAAAAAATTTTCTATAGCCCGAGAAAGCATTTTACCTCACAAACTTAATGGGGAAAAACTTACAAACCCATACTACTAAAAACAACAAAACAAAACAAAAACATACTACAAAAAAAAAATCCATACTTCTAAAAACAAACAGCCCTAGCTGGTTTGGCTCCGTGAACAGAGCATCAGCCTGGGGACTGAAGGGTACCGGGTTTGATTCCTGTTACGGGCACTTGCTTGGGTTGTGGGCTTGATCCCCAGTCGGGGGTGTGCAGAAAGCCAGCTGATCAATAGTCCTCTCTCAACACTAATGTTTCTCTCTCTCTCTCCCTCTCCCTTCTTCTCTGAAATCAATAAAAATATATTTTAAAGAATCCTAAAGTTTTAAAAATAAAAATAAAAAATAACACACACACAAAACCCATACTACTAAAAAAAGAAAAGTTTAATGAAGGCTAGCTTTTTCCTCAGTCCTTCTTCACTGCTTAGCATAGTGCCAGACTCATTATAAGTGCAAAGCATCTGCTAAAGGAAGGGATGAAGTGATCAGGCCTGAGGAGAACAAAGAGGTATTTTGCCTGACATCATCACATAGTTGAGTACTAGGTCACTTACATGAGATGACATCGGTCTTCTGATGAGCGTTTTCTCTCTTCCCAAGGTACAGCATGCAAAATTCTGTTCAAAGCCACCAAAGCCTGTTCAGAGTTGGAGAAAAGCATCCATAGGGAAGACACAAAACAGGGACCAGTGACAACCTTCTCCCAGGTTTCTACTTTGTTATTTGCTTTGTTATTTGCAACTTACCTCTTGTTGAATCAAATGATTTACTGTATTTTCTGTCACCAGAAATCCTAAGGTAAACATGAAGGAATCCAACATCTGAATTTTCCCTGAAAACATCTTTTTAAAACAATCAAATGGATGCCGGAAAGAATAAGAAAATGCTTCCTACACTGCGGGAAGAGGCAACGACTGGAAATTATATAGTTTGCGCAAGACACCTGCTTTCAGGTCTAGAAACCACCAGGCCACGATACACTGGGACTGTGCAGACACCCACCACGGAAAACAAGAGCAGCACATGCAAAGTGGGACTGTTTTGATATCACAGCTCAAACAAAGCCACTTTTGTCCAGACTGAGCCATGTGTAAAGGGCAGCTCCTTCACACAGTGTCCTCCTGCTTCTATGTGTTTCTCACATTTACATATTTTATAAAAATTAAAATTTTATTTTTTATTTTTATTTTATTTAATTGATTTCAGAGAGGAAGAGAGAAACATTAATGATGAGAGAACTCATTGATCAGCTGCCTCCTGCACGCCCCACACTGGAAATTGAGCCTGCAACCCACGCATGTACCCTGACCGGGAATCGAACCATGACCTCCTGGTTCATAGGTCAACACTCAATCACTAAGCCACACCCCCTGGGCTAAAAATTAAAATATTTAAAGGTCTTATGCTAACAGAAGCAGGAATTCTTTTTAAGTAAAGTGTTGACCTTTATTAAGTAGCATAATCACAGAAACATCAACAACTATTTATATGTCAGTACATAGCTTGTAAATGGTATATGGTAATACTTGATGTTTATTAAACAACTAGGGGCCTGGTGCACAAAAATTTATGCACTTGGGGGGGTTCCCTCAGTCCAGCCTGTGCCTTCTCACAGTCTGGGACTCCTCAAGGGATATCCCCCTGCTGGCGTGCCTGGCCAGCCTGGGTGAGGGGTGAGGGGCTAATGGTTGTTTGCAGGCTATCCAAACCCCCCATTGGGGACTCTCACCCCATGAGGGTGTGGCCAGCCTGGGTGAGGGGTTGAGGGCCATTTTCAGGCTGCCCACAGCCCCTTCAGGGTTCAGGTCCCTACTGTGGTTCCTGGCCAGCCTGGGTGAGGGGTTGATGGCTGTTTGCAGAGAGGCTGGCTGAAAACTGGTATCTGGGATTTATTTAACTTATAAAGTTGAAACTTTGTTGCTTTAACTGGAGCCAGTGTCGGGTTGCCCCTGACAACCCAAGCTCCCAGCGCTTCCTTGAGCCCCAGGCGGGAAGCAGGTCTCTGGAGTTTATTTATCTATTATAATTGAAACTTTGTTGTGGAAACTTTGTTGCCACAGCCAGCCTAGGCAGACAGGAACCTTAGCTTCCTGCATCACCAGGGCAAGCCTCCTGCTTGTTCCAGCTCCCTGGCTGTCGGTCGCCATCTTGTCTGGGTTAATTTGCATACAGTCGCTCTGATTGGCTGGCGGGTGTGGCTTAGCTGGAGGGCGTGGCTTAGGTGTCTCAGTGTGATGGTTAATTTGCACATTGCTCTTTTATTAGATTAGACTAGAGGCCCGGTGCACGGATTCATGCACCAGTAGGGTCCCTCAGCCTGGCCTGCAGGGATCAGGCCTAAACCAGCTCTCCGACATCCCCCAAGGGGTCCCAGATTGCAAGAGGGTGTAGGCCAGGCCAAGGGACCCCTAGTATGCACATGAGATCTTTGGTTAATCTCTTCTCACCCTCCCCCCTTCCCTCTGAGATTCATCAGTCTGTTCCATGTCTCCATGCCTGTGCATTGAGCAACTGGTCCCAGACTGCAAGAGGACACAGGCCGGGCTGAGGGACGCCCCTCCCAAGTGCACAAATTTTTGTGCACAGGGCCCCTAGTATATATATAAATTTATATTGAATTGCTAGGATTGGTATGATTTAAAATAAACTTCTATAAACCCTCCTACAACATATTTATTCAATTAAGCAAAGGCCATTTTCATTCTTACCGAAAAAAAAAGAAAAAGGGAAAACCCTGCACGCATAGTTAGAAGTTATCAGTTGAACACGAAGTTGAATATGATGAGCTCATGATGAACAATTCTTATAGGAGTGAGGCTTGGAAGCTGTCCAATTTGGAGCCAAGAACACAATTTGGAGCCAAGCACACCAGCTGAAGACCATGAACAAATCAATCAGCTCTCACCGTTGGCGGCACATTAGGGGAACCCCGGGAGCTCTGCAGGCCTGGGACGTAGTTTCTCCTTCTCTATATCCATACTCAAAAGTCTATGCTTTTAAATACATTTTGCTCATCGTTCTACCTATTCTCCAAATCCTACCCTCCTCCTAGTGCATCAAAATACATTGGTTGAGTAGAGATACAGAGAAGTAGGGAAAATGTGATATTATTCGATCAAGACTCTATAAGCCATGATCATACACGGTCTAACAAGTAGCACTAATTGCCCTCACAGCGGTGTCATTCCCAGAAGTCCAAAGTCCAAACAAAACAATTATTTACAGATGCAATAGCTACTACTCATTATGTACACTGTGTAGGACAAATTGGTTAATCCTCCTGGATCTTGGGGTACAGGACTAAGTACATTCCTTTCTGTGGGAAATTCTTTTCTGTATAGAGTAACATCCTAACACATTTTTTATTGACCTACAAACGCAACTAGCTTTATCAGTACAGAGTCTAATATCCCATCCACTTTGATAACATCAGTCCATCCTTCTTGGGCAAAACTTACATGAACAACAGCACATGCTTTAAAAGAATCATCAATCAGGATTCCAATGGAATAAGAAATTTCTATTTTATTTCAAACGCCAGTGGAGATTTGCTCTGACACTTTAAACCAGTGGTTCTCAACCTTCCTAATGCCGCGACCCTTTAATACAATTCCTCACGTTGTGGTGACGCCCAACCATAAAATTATTTTCGTTGCTACTTCATAACTGTAATTTTGCTACTGTTATGAATCGTAATGTAAATATCTGATATGCAGGATGTATTTAGGCGACCCCTGTGAAAGGGTCATTTGACCCCCAAAGGGTCGCAACCCACAGGTTGAGAACCTCTGCTTTAAACCTTTGGGAGAGTATCTTTTTTTAAAAAATAATTTTTATTGACTTTCTACAGAGAGGAAGGAAGAAGGATAGAGCATTAGAAACATCGATGAGAGAGAAACATCGATCAGCTGCCTCCTGCACACCTCCTACTGGGGATGTGCCCATAACCAAGGTACATGCCCTTGACCGGAATCGAACCTGGGGCCTTTTAGTCCACAGGCCGATGCTCTATCCACTGAGCCAAACCAGTTAGGAATAGGAGGGTATCGTAAACCAAATAGGAAATTCAAGTTGGGGCAGATGGCAACTAATCCCCCCAGTAACCAGTTTAAGGTTCCAAGGTACCTCTGGGAAAGTCCTCCATTTCCTTTGAAGTTTTATCTTCTCTTCCTTACTTCCTGTTTCTGAATGAATGTGTATCAGGGAGGTAGGTCAGGCTAAATGCAAAATGAGCCCTGGCCGGTTAGTTCAGTGGATAGAGCAGTAGGCCCATGGACTGAAGGGTCTTGGTTTGGTTCTGATCAGGGGCAGGTACCTGGGGTGCAGGCCCTTCTCGCAGGAGGCAACCAATCCATGTGTCTCTCACACATTAATGTTTCTTTCTCTGTCTCTCCCCCTCCCTTTCAACTCTCTCTAAAAAAATCAATGGAAGAATGCCCTCAGGTGAGGATTAACAACAAAATAAATAAATGCAAAATGAAATACATAGTTTGTATAAAACCAATCCTTAGTCCTTCACCACCACCCCCATTCTCATCCCCCCCCAGAAGGCTTAGGAAAAGCCTGCTGTTTCCTTTTTCTCCCCTGGAGGGGTAGCTATAGGGAGGCAGAGATAGATCTCCTTGACTCAACCAGATCTTAACAAATTTCAGGCAATAGCGTCCAGGGGGTAAACCAAAGATATTATTACCAGCCAGATCACCCTCCTACCCCATTATCTCCCCATCTCCTCACCAGTAAATAAATTGTCCAGGGCTGCAAAATCTCATCATGAAAAGGGAACTCTGCTTTGCTTCCAGATGCCATTATAAGGCACCCATAATGTCACCTTCTAGTTAATTAAAAAGCAGAATAGAATTTCATAACTGGGATGACAGAATAAGCAAAAAATGTTTTTGCCATTTTTTTCTGCTTTAACTGGGATTTTTAGAAAGCAGGAAAAGTGGGCTGTGGCAAAGGGAAGTATTTGATAATTTACTTAAGTCCAATCTTTTTACTAACGTCTATTAAAACACTTTTAGAGCCTTTGGTAGGAAGAAGAGTAGAACATTCTACTCCTCTCATCCTATATTCCTGAGTCAAATTCACTAAAATAATAAAAACATTGGTTTGTCAAGGGAAGAAAGGTATGATGTCTGACTCCTTGCTGTAGGTTTCCAAAGTGGCCTGTCCAGCACCTCCATCAGAAAACATATGTTGAACTCAAGTTTTGATTGGAAATCTATAATAATAAAAGTGTAATATGCTAATTAGACTGGACTTTCTTTGGGATGACCTTCTGGATAAAGCTGGGGCTATGAGGGAAGCCCGGGTCCCAGGTGCCAGAGGGAAGCCAGTGCTGGCAGCTGGGGGAAGGAAGGCCTACTCGTGCATGAATTTCATGCATCGGATCTCTAGAGGGCAATCAACTTTGTTACCAATTTCTTTTCATATTTGATTTTAAAGGAACAAAAAATACCAAACTGAATCCACTCTAGTTCTTTAAGTTACCCAAAGCCATACAAATTTAAAACAGGACACTTATCTTTGGGACCAGTCTCTGCTGAATTAGCAAAGGCTCATCTTATTTAAGGCCATCAATGAAGAACCACTGAATACATTTCAGCAACAGTGAAACATACTGAAATTCATTTTTATCTGGTTCCTAGGTATGAGACCACACTAAGTTAGAAGTCTTACAGTGAAAGTTAAGAGGGTAGATTCTAAGTATTCTCACCACAAGAAAAAATACATATTTTAAATTTTATTTTGTATTATATGAGATGACAGATAACTAACCTTATTGTGGCAATCATTTCACATCCATATACAAGTCAAATCACTATACCATATCCCTTTAACTTATACAGAGCTGTATGTTAATTATATTTAAATAAAACTGGGGGAAGCCTGACAAAGTATCATTACACACTGGTATTCTGGTCAGATAAAACAAAACAACTTACTTGCCTTATTTATAGACTAGGGGCCCGGTGCACAAAAATTTGTGCACTTGCGGGGGGGGGGGGGGGGGGGGGGGGGGGGGAGAGGGTGTGTCCCTCAGCCGGGGCCTGTGCCCTCTTGCAGTCTGGGACCCCTGGGGGATGTCCACCTGCTGGCATGCCTGTCCAGCCTGGGTGAGGGGCTGAGGGCCGTTTGCCCAACGTCCCAGCAAGGCTGGCTGAAATCAGGTTTCTGGGTTTATTTATCTTCTATAATTGAAACTATGTTGCCTCGAGCAGAGGACCAGCAGGCCTAGGCAGACAGTTTACTCCTGGTGCAAAAGAAGCCTCCTGCTTGTTCCAGCTCCATGGCTGTTGGCCTCCATCTTGGCTGGGTTAATTTGCATATAGCCACTCTGATTGGCTGGGGTGTGGCTTGGCTTGTGGGTGTGGCTTAGGTGTCTTGGAGTGGTGATCAATTTGCATATTACTCTTTTATTAGAGTAGATTTGCATATTACTCTTTTATTAGAGTAGATTTAAGATGATATAATTCAAGATGATTATATTTTTGATGCATGTGGCTCCCTCTCTGTTGAAAATATTCTTTTATTTTCTGAAATCCTTTACCATGGAATGCATCAATAATAAGTGATTGAAGCTGGAAAGTTGATAGTTTGCAAATTACTATTTCCCCAAAAACATTAATTTTGTAGTAACTACCATTCTCAACAATAATTCAGTGTGGAAATAGTAAAAGATAACTATAAAACAGAGAGTTATATCTTGAGCAGTAAATAGTCATGTAGCCAGTGAGGAAGTTCGTTGGCTTAAGACAACACAGGCCCGTCTCAGAAATATCACAGGCTCAGTTCCAGACCAACCCTCTGAAGCAAGTATCGCAACAAAGCCAGTGGCAGCCTTTCTGCTGGTAGAAGGTCTTGCCTTCAGTTTGTAAAAAATGCAACACCTGTGAAGTGCACTAAAGCAAAGCACAATAAGATGAGGTATGCCTGCAGTTTCCAAATGCGGTTCCTGGGCCACCAGGAGCATGGGCATCACCTCAGACTTATTAGGAATCAGGAAGGCTGAGGGTGGTGTTCAGGTGATTATCATTATGCTAAAGTTTGAGAACCACTGACTTAAGAGACATTGCATTTGAGTTACAGATATCTGAAGGTGAAGAGTGTTAATTATCACTAATGTTAGAAATTCTAAAAAACTAAACAATTTAAGTCTAATATCACCCAAGAAACATGAATCATAAAAGGAAGAAAATTACTCCACTAATAATGACAGATAATGAAAGCTGATAAATATGTAAATTGCCAGGATGAAACTGATTTTTTCCGAACATTAGCCAAGACATACTTCTAAGTATATACTTGAATACAATTCCTTAAATATCTGTGCTACAGATATGATTTTTTTATTTTTAAAAATCCAGTCCAATCCTACAGACTAAATTATAACATGTAATGTTATTTTAATAAGATGTTTTACCATATACTGATCAAAATTCCACTTATCCTCAGTATAGACTTAAATGGGGGAAGGGGCACTTGAAATTAAATATTTAAACATTATTTTCTTTATTAAGTTACCACATAGTGAACCTTTTTGTGCCCAGTGAGGTAAGTGTTCTGCAGATGTTCTCATTTAATCCTCTCCACCACTCTGAGAGTCTAGATTCTCTACCTGCAGATAATAATAGCAAGGTGGGGGAGGGGAGGCGGGCGGGGCAGGCTGGGGGAGGCTAAGAACTTGCAGGAGATGACCCAGCTGAGATTCACACTCAGGCTCTTTGACTCAGAACCTCGGCCTTCCACCTGCTCAGCACTCTGCCTGGCTTGTCTGCACTTGGAAATAACCCAAACCCTTTGCCTTGGTCTGCAGGGCTCTGCCTGGTTTGTTCTCTGTCAGCTTCTTCTGTTTGTCCTCCCTGGCGATGAGTCCTCAAATGAGTCAAACTCTTCCTTGCCTCAGGGCCACTCCACTGCTACTGGGGGGCCTGGAACTTTTCTCCCCACAACTTTCCACCCTCCTGGCTCCTTGTAATCCTTCAAACCTCAGCTTCCGCATCCCAGGACTTTATCTAAAGTAAGCCAAGTACCTCCCATCACCCTTAGCCTCCATAACTGCCCTGTTCCTTTTCCCCACCTTCCTTTAGCTGG
The DNA here is from genome assembly GCA_004026665.1 of Murina feae. NCBI lineage: Eukaryota > Metazoa > Chordata > Mammalia > Chiroptera > Vespertilionidae > Murina > Murina feae. The sequence continues at coordinate 6,124 of PVJC01017989.1, read as the reverse complement.
TAGCCTGTTTCTCTGGCTCTCTGCCAGGCTGTAAGCTCCATGAGGGCACACTATGTTTGCTTTGTTCCGTACTGTCTACCTACATCTAGAACATCTTGTGCCTCGCACAAGATGGCTTGACTACCTTAAACTTATCACAAGATCCACGATAACTGGTTGTCAGAGATTAGGGAAAGAGAAGGAGCAAAAGGTGATTTCTCTGTCTTTGGTGTGAGCAACTGAAGAACAATTGTGCTGATAGTCCAGGGAACAGAGAACTAGGAAGACCACACACACACATACATACACACTCATAAACACACACACGCATACACATACACACACAAAATTTATTTGATCTTTACATAGAAAGCATCCTGGACCATTCCACTCCCATTGTCTTCCTTAATAGACTGCAAAGAGCCTTCCTTTTCCTGTAAACAATAAAAATGTTTTTTATTTTTATTTTTAAAAATTCAGTTCGTTTTAAAAATAAAATAAATAAAGGTTCCTTTTCTTGAACAAAAAATTTGTGTTTGCTCATACCCTTGATTTTAAGTCTAAGTAAGATTCTACTTTAAAAAAACAACTAGCCAACCTCTTTAGCACTATCTTGAAAAATTCAACTATCACAAGAAGCAAAGCAAACATCATTGTAATACACACCCAAGATAGGTAAATTTAAACTCTATAGTGAGAACTATAAAATAGAAGAAAGGCTGTCAAGAATTTGTAAAATAAGGTTTTAAAAGATGCATTTCAACAACTACAGCAGGAATTTACAAAACAGCAGCACACTGTTCAAAAAGTGGTCCCTGGGTCTGCCCTGATGGTTTTAACAACACACTGTACTGTGGTAAGTAACACATCGCATCTCATCTGCTCACTTCTTCCTAATTAACTTAATTCAATGTAAAAGTATAACACAAAGAAATCTTTTAAAAACTCTCTTCTAACGTTTTTTAAAAACCTAGCTTGGGCGGACAACCCTACTTCTCTATGTACTTGCCCCATATCCTTAAACCTCAGTATATTTTACAATGTTGTCGTTATGTATAAATATGAAAAATAGGGTGAATTTAAAATCCCAAACCTAAACTTTTTTTTCTCACCAGCCGTGCATTCCGTTCAATAAATGCTGAAAAGTCCTGGCTCTGGCAGTGCCAATCCACACCCCACCCGGGTTGCGTTTTCAGGATTATCCCTTCCCCGGGGCTGGCTGCAGTCCCAGCACCGGAACCAACACCGGGCCGGGTGGGTTACCATCACTGCGCCGCGCACGCAGCAAGGTGCGGAACGGGCTAAGCGACGTCCGAAGCAACTTGAAAAGAAATCTCCCATTGCCTTCCAGGCATCGATTACCCACATTCCCTTCCCCCAGCGCTCTGTTAGCAAGAGACCAGAGGTTTCTTTTCGCCCCGCACGCTGCCAGTAAACTCCGCGCAAATGTAAGGCGGTGGAAGCGCTCTAAGGTTCCCCGAAGGGCTCGGCGCCCGGAGCCGGGCGGACCGCGGGGAGGAGGCCGGGGGTAAAAGGGCGCCGGGGTTCTCCCGGCGTCACTCACCGCCTGCATCCCGAGGCCGGCGCCGCGCTCAAGTTCCCGCGATTCTGCCTCCCGAGACCCGCGCGGCTGGGAGGCTGCGGGAGAGCACGGGACCCCAGGGGACCCCGGGACCCCAGCCTTGGCCGGGAAGGCTAATTGCGGCCCCCGCCCCTGCTGCGCGCTAGGACCCCGCGGTGGAGAGGCCAGGGCGCTCGCAAGGAACTAGCCATCCTGGCCAGGCCAGCTGGGAGATCACTCAAGAATGTGAACAACGCCATTTAAACATTCTGTATTTGCAAAATTCTACACTGACAGGTGCCCCTTTGCCTCAGCGAACAGTTTCCTCTCCATTTTTAACAGCTTTTCAGCTGTTTGGGGTCCATCAATATTGATATAAATTAAGGCTGAACTTTCACCATAAGGAACTAAATTTGAGTATATTTCTGATATCACAAAAAATGTTATTAAAAAAAATACCTCGCTGTATTCAGTCCAAATAAAACAAAACCAAAAAAGCAAGCAAATATTTTCATCCAGTTTGTTTTCTGCCGACTTCCTTTAGCCCGACAAGTATGTTTACTGGTGGCCAGGTTTAGGACAGTAGGTGGCCTGGTGTGTGAACACGGTGGCAACAATAGATTGTACTGGTATATATATATATATATATATATATATATATATATATATATATATATATATAACCCCTCAATTCCAAACATTCTTCAGGTGTAAATCAACTTGAATTATAACTAGATGTTAAGGGTATTTCGTGTTATGACATTTACGGAAGATATTTGTTTATATCCAAGCAAAACATATTACAACCGGAATCTCAGCAGTCCGCCCAGGACTGTGCATCAAACCTCCAGTTCATTTGAAATGATACTTATTTCAAAGCTCATTATATCCCTTTCCGGGGAAAGATGGTGTAAATATATTTATGTCAATTTATCAATTTTAATCTCAACCTAGCAAATTCAAAGCCTTCTTCCTTGCTTTTGAATTAATGGGCTTTTAAAATATCAAAATAGTAATTAAGGAAGAGCCAGCTTTGAAAATAAAGTGTTCTGAATCAGGGAAAACATTAACTGCAGGAAAGAACTGAAGAAGAATAAACAATAATCAAAATACAGTTTAAATATATTTTACTTTAGGAAAAACAATATAGTAATATAAGAACAACATAACGTAATATAATAAAGTTGTTAATATTAGACTTTAAAACGCCTTTCCAAACTATATGGTTGTTCATGCATTCAGTCTTTCAGGAGAAATGAAAGATAATAAAATAGAGAACACATCGACTTGTTTATTTTTATTTTGTTATATCCACTTTCATTCGTTTTAATAACATATTTTACCCAGACACATTTTTAGGGCGAATTGGAATATGCCTATTTCAATTCTGTAAATGGAATTATGTAAATGGAATATGGCAGAGACTCTATGACATTTATGTGGCTACCAGAATCCATTTAGAAAATAAGTGTATGAGTAATTGATTTGCTTTAACATTAAAACTTGTATTTATGTTTTTTGAAAGATACGGGCTGTCTAGGAACATCCCAAAATTATACAGACAATAAATATTCTAACAATGTTTACAGGAAGACCAGAAATTAATTCCTGTGCATTCTCAGAGGTGATTGTAAATATTTTTGAAGTTATCTTTAAAAGATTTTAAAGTATACATTAGGTTAAACTATCAAATTAATGAAATATCGATTTGTAAAAAAAATAAGGTGTCAATTGTTTTAACCTCCGAAAGACAAAGCAACGTAAGAAGCAACTGGATGACAGGATTGCGATGACTTTCGGCGGTCAGTCAATACGATGAAAGCTGAGGATAAAACCAGGGGGTGAAGAGTGGACCCTTTCTACGTTTCCTCCCGGACCTTCCAGACGATTATCCGAGGGGGATTTTAATCGCAACACAGACCGACGCGACCTCTCAGGAAACAACTTTGGGGCAAGGGAGGCTGCGCGGGGGCGGGGGATGAACGAGTCACTTTGTCCCGCGTGGATATTTCGCCTCTGGTTGGGAGGAGTATCCGAACTGGAATCTAGAGAAAGGTAAGTTGTAGAACTGCCCAAAGATGGCATTTCCAGCCACGGGAGTTCTCCGATGATCAACTGTCAATTGGACTGACTTTGCTAACTGGCCTACTGTGCCCTTGACTGGAGAGGTGAGAGGACCGGGAGTGTAGAAGGTTGTTCAGGTGATGGGTTTAAGGTTCATCAAAGGAAAAGACTAATCCTGCAAGAGGCGCTGGCGTGGGCGCCCTACCAGCCGGATCCCACGCGGCGTTAGTCTGTGCGCCCCGAGCGCTCGGAGAGACCAAGGTCTAGGGCGCGCCAGCTCCGTGATTCAGACTCTACAGGGATGTAGGCTCGGAACATCCTCCTCTAACAGTGACGCCCCCCCCGCCCCCCCCAGGGCTGGCAACCCTCCAGCAAAACAAAGTAAATTCCTGAAATGCATCTCTCTCTCCGCCCAGCATGGATAATGAGCGACTTGAGTAACTTCAGTCGTTTTCTCTTCCTGGGTGCTACCGGAGACTGGAAACCACCTCGGGGACCCCGCAGCGTCCTACGCCCCCTCCCCTGGCAGTTGGAGTCTCCGGAAAAGCCTCCCCAGATGAGCTGGGGGTAAATACCATCTTGCCGTGGTATTTCCACAACGATATCAATAAAGATGATTTTTAAAGCAATTATTGTTGAAAGTATTACATTTCTGCCCCTTAACCCCCTCCGTTGACTCCCTCCAGCACCACCCCCCCCCAGGCCTTCAGCACGCCATTGTCTGTCCATGGGCTATGCATATATGCATACAAGGTAATAAAGATGATTGTTTAAAAGGGTTATGTCAGGTGGATGGCGACTGCGAACTCACCCCAATCCCTCCTGAAAGCAGATATGGAAACTGCGGGTTCTGCGGAAGTTCCTGCACCTGAGAGGCGTAGAGCTCCCCCCTCTTTCTCCACCTGCCCCTAGCTGATCCTCGCCGCCTTCTCCAGGTTCACTTTCCAGGACCCTCTTCCCACTGGGCAGGGTCCCCCGCAGCCCCGGGGTCGGTGCACCGAGGCCCAGGAGCTCACAGGGACCTTTGGCACTCCCTTGGACATCTGCCTCGGCGCCCCCTCCCGCTCTCCCCCTCCCCCCGCCCCCATACACACACACACAAATGAGCACACAGCCCAGGACACGTGCAACAGCAGCTACAGCAACAGCCCGGAAAAAAAAGCCCAAAGAAGGCCGACCCCATTCTGCGGCGTGGGCACAGCTGCTCAGACTGCCGCGCGCGGAGACCTGTGTTCCCCAGAGGCAGAATTGAGTCCCGGCTCTCGGGGAAGGCTCGAAAGCCACTGTCTCCGAAGCTTCCGGAAACCCCAGAGGCCGGGCGGGGTTAGAAGGACAAAAATATAAATAAATAAATAAATAAATAAATAAATAAAAAGAAGAATTTCAATATAAATGAGGCATTCCAACCTCCACACCTCCACCCTCACCCCTCAGCACCTTGGCCTCAGTTTCCTGTCACCTAAGGGCTCGGGTCAGCCTTCCCCTCCTGTTCCTACTCTGTCCGGGAGGGGGGTGACCGGCCCTGCTGGTGCGGGACCTGAGAGCTGGAGAAAGAGTAAGGGCGGAGCAGGGGGAGGGGAATCTTTATAAGCGTGTGGGCCGCTGCCTGGAGCCTTCAGGACAGAGGCCCAGATCTGGGCTCCACCCGGGTTCTTAACTCCCGTGGGTTTCCAATCTCTCTCTCTCTCTCCCCTTCTTCTCTCCCACTCCTTCCCACTCCCTCTCTCCCAATCTTCACTTTTTTTTTTAGGGGGAAAATTTACCTGGCGCGCCTCTAGATTTGTTTTCCTCTTCTATCTTTCAGGATCCTTGCAGGAGACTGCCGGCAAGGTGGGCAGATGCCAACAGAAGCCAAGCAGAAGGCGGACTGTGTGCGCTCCTACGGGATGAAGCTCAGTTGGGACATCAACGACCCGCAGATGCCTCAGGTATGTGGCACCGGCGTGACGCACAGGTAGCGCTGTCCATCCGAAGAAGGAGGGTGGCATTCAAGTCCTTGTGGAGAGCGGCTACAGTGTTTGGACAGGTTCAAGCCTCAGACTGATGAGAGGGCACAGCCCTCTCACTGCCACGTGCAAGTCCCAGCTTGGAGGGCAGAGCACAATTATAGCCAACAGCTGTAGCTGTAAGCTTGAACCTATGATCTGAACACGTGGCCATGTATCTGATAATGTGGGCTTTGAGAGAGTTCAGGTGCATGTAATTGAGTAGATTAGAACAGTGTAAACATCTTGACCATGCCCTTGCTTTACTCCTGGAATCTGTAAATATAAAAGACTAAGTGACTAACCACACGTCCATCCGACTGACCAGCCGGTACATATGATGCACACTGGCAATTTAAAAAGGAACGTTGACTCATGCATGCACGATACATATAAAGCTCTCGCTGGTGCCAATCGCACGCATATGTTTCGATCTGTCATTGTCAATCATGAATTTGGTTGACACTTCTATTATTGAGAAAGGGCAAATAGCAATATTAAAATATTTCTTCTAATTAATTTTCTTTCAATGTGC
>PVJC01017988.1:0-31822 GCA_004026665.1 Murina feae | reverse complement strand
GAGAGAGAGAGAGAGAGAGAGAGAGAGAGAGAGAGAGAGAGAGAGAGAAATCAATTGTTAGTGGCCTTGGAATTCAGTTGGGAATAACAGTGAGACAGAAAACCTTACATATAGGAAAGCAGAGTAGCCATTAATCTTGGCTATAAGTGCAACTATGTTTCGGAGAAGAAAGACAAGGAGGTGGACTGGTGCATTTGGAATGGGGATGGCAGGGGATTGCAAAATTGGGACTAGAAGGGCGAGTAAGAATTACACCGATGGAGGAGAGAAGAAAAAGTATTCCTAAAAGAATGAGGGAAAAAGGAACACAGGCACAGAGATGGGAATGGGCACAACAAACATGGGAAGCAGCAAGGAGAGTCATCAGGACATGAATAAAATAACTGTTGCCCTTGCGGGTGTGGCTCAGTTGCTTGGGTGTCCTCCCATGCACCAAAGATCCCCAGTTTGGTTCCAGGTCAGGGCACATTCCCGGGTTGCAGGCTCGAGATCCCAAGTAGGTGCCATGCAGAAGGCAGCTGATGGAAGTTTCTCTCTCACAGTGATGTCTCAATGTCATCTATCTATCTATCTATCTATCTATCATCATCTATCTATCTCTTCCTTTTCTCACTGTCTCTCTCATCAATAAAAAAATTACATAAATATATACAAATATGTATATGAAAGAACTATTAACGACATCGTAAAAGTGGCCTCATGGGGCCACGAAGGGAACAGTGGACTAGGAATCAGAGGGCCTTCAGGTCCAGAGGTGTCATCCTAGCTCTGCACTTATTACATGGGTGGTCTTGGTTAGGTCACTCAGCTGCTCTCTGCCCTGCTGCCCTGGCTTACTCTGTCATGTGAGGATACAGAAATATCAGCCTGGTGCTCTAACACTTGCTGTGAAAACAATAAGAGATGATTCATAAAGAAGTGTTTTTGTTTGTTTGTTTGTTTATTTGTTTGTTTGTTTGTTTGTTTTAAAGAGTGAAATAAAAATCAAGAAACGTTCTTCCATTGTCTATTACACCAGCATGGTGAAGAAATGGTTCCTGGGTGTACAGTAAGTAGGGTTTGCTCTCTGTTGGTCTGTAGGCAGGGTATTGTGTGTGTGTGGATGGAGGAAGGGGAGGGGTACTGATTAATTGATATGAAGGCAACTTTGCTCCGGGCCCCGGAGTCTGGACACAGAGGAGATAGGTCGGCCATGCAAGAGGCATTTCTTTGGTTCCCTGCTGGGTTGCATGAGACCATTACCTCTCTGAAATAGGTCACTGGTCTCTGACATCAGATGAAACAGGTGACAGAACTGTACATGAAAACCAGTGAGATGTGGTGGAAAGAGACCTGAACCTGGAGTGAAACTTATCTGAGGTAAGTTTAAGGGTCCACCCTATACTAAATAGTTGAACGCAACAAGCAACTTCCTGTCTCTGGGCCCCCGTCCCTCACCTGTCGAACGGAAGCAAAAACAGTCCAGTCCAACTTCCTTATAGGGTGGGTTGTGATAATGATCAAATGCACAACATGTGAGAGGTTTCTCTAAACTCTAAAACGTCAGGACACCACGGCTTATTTTTCTTGCCAATAAATGAAAACTGAGTTTTATGATCAGTTACAGTCTACTATTTCAGCGTGCTCTGTCCTCACCTGGGAAAGGCTATATTTCAGAAAGCTAGCTGTACCTTAGCACAGTATCCTGTGCTGACATTGGCTCAGAATAAGAATCAAATAAAGCACACTCCCAGGTAGGCTTTGGGAAGCATGCTTGCAGGCACTCTGGCTGCAGAGTTGGAAGGAGGCCCTCGGGCAGTGGATAGCCATTCTTCCCTGGTTCTTCCCTGGCACAATGAGATGAACTGCAGCAAAGAAAGAACTCAGGCAGGGTCAGGGCTCCATCACAGTCAGCATCACCAAGTTCCCATGTATAAGATACTGAAGTTAGGCTGAAGTGTGAGGGTTTCTACAAAATGAAACCAGGAGCCCAATTCAGGATGAATGTCAGACAGCTATTTGCAAAAGTGTGTGTATCTGCAGTTAAACACAAGGGACAATTGCCTGAACTGCGTTTTACTCTGTGTGGTCATCTGCTTTATGTAGGCAAGAACACAGAGTTCCATCAGGGCTTTCAGAGTATTCTAGTTACAAAGGTGTTCCTAGTCAGAGTCGCTGCTTTAGAAATCTAGCATCAGAGTAGAATATAAACCTGCACCACTTTAATGTCTTCTGAGCATTAGAGTTCTAGCCCTGGCAGTTTTCCTCTGCCCCCCCCCCCCCCGCAGAAAAACAAACAACAACAAGAACAACAAAAGGAAACAGTGGGTGTCTTTGATTGGGCGTTCACTTCATGTGGTTGCCATTTACACAACATGCTGTTGTCTGGAATTACACAAAATGCCTCACTCACACAGAGGGCACACAAGGGGTTGGAAGAAGAGGATGGGGTTTTGCCAGAGAGCAGGTAGGGAGTGCCCTTAGAAGGCTGTGGATCTCCCCCGGCAAGGGAGAGGGGTGTAAAGTGGGTCTTCTCTTCAGGTCCACTCAGGCAAGCAAGAGGGTCTTCAAGAAGACCACTCCCTAGAGCTCTGTGTGCTCCTTCTCTACTAGGGACCAACCAAGAAGCACTGTGACTAGGCGCCAGGAGCATGTGGCAGAGCTCATATGCCCCGCCCCCTAGCTAGAGGCGGGCCTAGAGACGTCACCCCTGAGCCCAGTTCATCCAAGTGCTGTTTCCTAGGAGACAGAGACGCCACAGACCTCTCCCAAGAGCCCCACCACCAAGCCCCCCACCCCGAGTCCTCAGCCCCGACCCAGACCCTGCCAGAGCAAGGCACCCACCTCCAGAAACACCCCCACCCGCTCCCCAGTCCCGCCCCGCCCCGTCCCCCACTCCCCCGCTCAACTGCCTAGGAGCAGATTTCCCTGGGACTCTAGGAGGAAGAAGGGAAAGCAAGGCCTCATGAGTGAGGCAGGAGAGGCGGCCGCCTCCATCTCCCCCCAAGCCGTCTCCCCAGAAGCCGGGCAGAAAGATCTGTCGTCCTTGGGAGGCGGAGATTCTGTGCAGGCCTTAGTCACCAGCCAGCTCAGTGGAGACTCTGTCCCCGAGGCCACCGAGGCAGCTGGCACCGAGGAGAAGGCACCCAAGAAAGTCATCGCCAAGAGGGTGAGTGGATCCGTCAAGTGGTTCAATGTAAAGAAGGGGTACGGTTTCATCATCAGGCATGACACCCAGGAAGACGTCTTCGTTCACCAGACGGCCATCACCCGGAACAACCCCCACAAGTACCAACGCAGCGTGGGGGAAGGCGAGACCGTGGAGTTCGACGTGGTGCAGAGCAAGCAGGGCATCGAGGCTGGGAACGTGACCGGGCCAGGCGGCGCCCCAGTGGAGGGCAGCCGCTTTGCTGCGAACCGAGGCCGCCGCTTCCGCCGCGGCTTCCACACCCGCCAGCGCGCGCTGCAGCATCAGCAGCACCGCAGTGCCAGGGGCCCCGAGGGGGACGACCAGGACTACGACTGCGACTACGACTACCACTACAGCCACGACTACTACGACGACTGCGACGATTACGACTACAGCTACCAGGGCAGCAGAGAAGACTTGGCCACAGCCCAGGGCCAGAGGTGCCACCTGCCCCGCCGCCCGCAAGACCGAAGGCTGAGGCGCTTTCCTCCCTTCCGCAGGGCCAGGGCCAGGGCCAGGGCGGGGGCTGCCACCCGCCGCCCTGCCACCTTCGCTGCCGCCCAGCTGCCGGGGTCTGCACCAGCCGCCAGGCCCCAGAGCTCACCACCACGCCGCCATGGGCCTGGCCCTAGCTACCGCTTGAGTCGCCCTAGGGGCCGAGGCGTTGCCCCTGGCCCAAAGTCCTCTGAGCAGCTGAACGCAGAACACAAGCACAGCGGGAGCCATGCTGGCTCTGCAGCCTGCGGCCCCAACAACCCCCTCCACTGCCCGCAGCAGCCGCCTGGTGCCCAGGACCAGAGCCCTGAAGGAGGAGAGGACCAGACCACCGGGAAGGGCCCTGCTGGAAAACCGGCTTGCATTGCCAATCACAGCAGAACCTCAGAGGAGGACGGGCCAGCTGCAGATGCCACCTCCTCTGCACAGGCCCAGTGACACTCCTGCCCCCTCCCAGGGACTCTCTGGCCTGGGCTGTGGGGGATGTCTTCTTGAGGTGCCTGTGGCGCTACACAGTCCAAACATCCATATCCACTGTTAGATTTATGCCCAGAGAAAAAGGCACAGCCCTTCCCCCAAGGTCTCCAGATAAATGACAAGATCTGGATACTCTGAACTCCCTCTCATCATCTGCCTTGGCAGTTTCTGTACACATACCCACACACCCCCACCACACACACACACCCCCCCACACACACACACACCACACGCACCACACACACACACACCTCTGCATCCATTCTTTTAAAATATCTGACCAGGATCACAACTATGATTCCACATCCCCAGGTGAATTAGATGGAACACTTAAAAATATTCCTCCTAGTGAAAAAAACAAAGATGATCTGATAGTGAAGATTATCTGACATTGTGTGATATCACTTACCTGTATGGTCATTTCCTCAGTAAATCATTTCATGTTCATTTTATCTGTTATCGCCGCCATTGTCTGATTTTTTAAAAGCCTACCAGCACATTCCTATACTGAGACAGTCCTTTCAGTCCTTTAACCAGAACCAATTTTAGCAAACATCATGCCTGTCACTCTTTTTACAAGTCACAAACTGAAGACTAATTCTGACCCTATGGATTGAGGGATATTCTAAAGGATTAGAACTGGCCCCAGCACTTTCTTTTTCTCCACCTCTGCCCACCTTGCATTTGAGTAGTAAGTCTGGAGGGTCAGTCCACCTACCCACACTTAACGCTTAGGTACTCTCTGAGGCAAAACACGGAAAAATGGAACAAAGCATCATGACAAGCAAGACAATTTGGCTCTCTGGAAACAGAATTTGCTCCTCTGCATTTTTTTTCCCTCTTTATGTGCATTTGACCTAATATCGTTTAAGTATTTAGAAGAAAATGGACCATGAGGGGCTAGAGGATGGGAGAAATGGGAACATGCTGGTCAAAAGCTACCTAATCTACAGCATGGTGACTTAGTTAAAGATCCTTCTTGGTATACTGGAAAGTTGCAATGAGAGTACAGCTTTAGTGTTCTCAACATGACAACAACAAAATGGTAATTGTGTGAGGTGTCAGATGTGTCAATTATCCTTATCTTGGTAAACATTTCAGAGTAAATACATGCATCAAATCATCACATGATACATCTTAAATTTACATTATATTAAATGTCAATTAGATCCCAACTAGAGGCCCAGTGCATGAAAGTCATGCCCGAGTAGGGTCCCTAGGCATAGACTGTGATCAGGGCCGATCAGCGCCTTCCAGCTGCCCACCACGACCTTCCTTCACCCAGTTGTTGGCTGTTGGCCAGGGCCTGCCTTCATTCCACGCCACCCCCCCAGTGGTCATCGCACGTCACAGCGTGTGGTCGAACTCCTGGTCGTCAAACTCCTGAGGGAACAATTTGCATATTAGCCATATATATATTAGGGGCCCAGTGCACAAAAATTTGTGCACTCAGGGGGGGTCCCTCAGCCCGGCCTCTGGCCTCTCTCAGTCTGGGACCCCTCATGGCATGAGAGTGTGGCCAGCCTGGGTGAGGGGCTGAGGGCCGTTTTCAGGCTGCCCACAGCCCCTTCATGGTTCTGGTCTCTACTGGGACGCCTAGCCAGCCTGGGTGAGGAGCTGAGGGCCGTTTTCAGGCTGCCTACAGCCCCTTCAGGGTTCAGGTCCCTACTGCAGTGCCTGGTCAGCCTGGGTGAGGGACTGAGGGCTGTTGGCAGCTGGCCACAGCTCCCATTGACCCAAGGTCCCAGCAAGGCTGGCGGGAAACAGGTTTCTGGGGTTTATTTATCTTCTATAATTGAAACTTTGTTGCCTTAAGCGGAGGCCACAGACTGCCTAGGCAGGCAACAAAGCCTCCTGTTTGCTTCAGCTCCATGGCTTCTATAATTGAAACTTTGTTGCCTAAAGCGGAGGCCCCTGCCGGCCTAGGCAGGCAGTTGCCTCCATCGCTGGCTTCCTGTTTGCTCTAGCTCTGTGACCGCCAGCTGCCATCTTGGCTGGGTTAAATTGCATATCATCTTCTAATTTGCTGGTGGGCATGGCTTGGCTGGTGGGCATGGCTTATGTGTAAGGGAGTGAGGGTTAATTTGCATATTACTCTTTAATTAGATTATATGTATATATGTACTGACTCCCGAACACTGGGAGTCAGTCTTGCAGTCAGCTTTTGATGCTGACTTGCTTAGAGACCGACCTATCAGAACCTAATCTGGATGAACTGAGAAGGCTGAACCTAAGATGGAGGCTGAGGAGGGGATATAAGGGCCACAGCTGTTTGGTATAAGGTGTAAGAAAGCGGTCCTATTTTTTAATGACTGGCTTGGCAGTATAGTACATATGGCTGCCTATCAGTCCAGACATAGGGATTATGTATTTTCATCTGCCAAGAGCATCTCCTCTTGCTGAAAAAAGCCCCTCCCCCCTCCCCCAATTTAAGCAACCCTATCCCATATAATCTACCTATAGAAATAAAAGAGTGATACGCTAATTAGACCAGTTCGACCAGCTATCTTTCAGATGTCCAAAGTCCTTCTGGACAAAGCCATGATGGTGGGGGCCAAGGCAGAGGCAGTTAGGGGTGATCAGGCCAGAAGGGGAGGGCAGTTGGGGGCAAGATCAGGCTGGCAGAAGAGGGCAGTTAGGGGCAATCACACAGGCAAGCAGAGGCAGTTAGGGATGATCAGACAGGAAGGCAGGTGAGCAGCTAAGTGCCAGCAGTCCCAGAGTGTGAGAAGGATGTCTCACTGCTGGTTTAGGGTCCCCTATTGGAGAGGGTGCAGCCTGGGTTGAGGGAACTGCTCACCCCGTGCATGAATTTTGTGCACCAGGCCACTAGTTATATAAGGATAAAGATGGGGGGTGGGTAGTAAAGAACAAAGTGGGCATGGATGCAGGTATAATTATTATTGTGTGTGCATACCTGTGGATCTAGTCCATAGCTTCCATCTGTGCTTCCTGGTTAAGTCCCTCTAAGGTGTGGGTGGGGGTGGCGGCTATGGAGGATTCATGAAAGCCTGCACAAGTGAGGTTTAGCCCACCTCTGGCCCTTTCCCCTCAAAGAGAGAAGCTCTCCCTTCCCTATCCTGGGTTTCGTTTGAACATATAGTGGAGTTGGAAGGTAGGAGGCAGGGGTTGGGTTTGCAGGAAGTGGGTGATCAATACATTTGAAACCCACAGGTGTCTTTAAAACCTCATTTTACAAATTAAGGAAATTAAATATCCAATAGGAAAATCAAAGTACTTATTTTATTTTTTTAAGTATTTACTTATTTATTTATTTTTATTCATTTTTTAAATCCTCACCCGAGGATATTTTTCCATTGATTTTTTGAGAGAGTGGAAGACAGAGAAAAAGACAGGGAAATATTGATGTGAAAGAAACACATCGATTGGTTGTGAGGAGCCTGCAACAAAGTATGTGCCATTGACCGGAATCAAACCAGGGCCCTTAGGTCTGCAGGCTGACACTCTATCCACTGAGCCAAACCGGCTGGGGCATAATTTTCTTATTTTAATGTTGAGACATTGTACACCGCATTATAGACTAGCATAAGAGGTTAGGAGAGGGGGTATTTGATCATTCAGTATGGCTGAATAGTCTCAGTCAATTTTAGTAGAAGCAGTAGAGATTACCCATTCAGCAAATATTTGGGGGCCAACTTGTGCCAGACACTTTGCCAGAAACTAGGAGTTGCATCATCGCAAAGAAAATGGTTCTTACTCTTAAGGAGCCCAAGGTCTAGTGGAAAGTGAGACGAAGCTGGCAATGACTACGGGATGGAGTGAGTGCCCTGCTGAGGGAGGAAGCAGAGGTGATCCAGATGATGGCATGGGTGGGACCAGGGATACTTGAATTTAAATTGTATCTTGGAGTTGGGTCCACGATGGTAGAGTAGGACACAAGGAATATACACCTACATATAGAGCAATTCCCCCTGAACAACAAAGGAGAGAAAGACCACATAGAGAAGGGTAGGGGAGACTGAGATGGGCTAATCACAGGAATCTCACCCCAGTGGTGGAGAGTGATATCACTGAGGGGCTGGTGCGGGCAGACTTGCCTGCTATGAGGCACAGTGATAAAACAGCTATTAAAAGGGCAAGGAGACTACACATGAAAATAATCCATTAACTAAACCCCAGGTGAGGAGGCTAAAAGGCTAATTCCAATGTGATGCTGATGTATATATTTTTTTGGGGGAGGGGGTTAGCAATCTGAATCCATGCCAGCAAGGTCAGTGTACATTCTTGCTAACCTATAATTAAGTCACTACCTCTTTCCCACAAATTGGTCTTGTAGAACCTGGTACAGAGGCCATAAAACTGTGAACAGTGCACCGCCCTGGAGGGGGTGTTGTTAACACTGGTGCCAGGCCAGACCATCAGATATGGCCTGGAGACCCCCAAAACCTGGGGGCCTTCTTACAAACCACATGAAAGAACCGGAAATAATCTATATTTGCGGGAGAAAGATATAAAAGAGAAGCCTCCTACATGTTGCTTTACTTAGATTTGGAAGTTATTCCCTGAGTCCGCTGGTGTAAATAAACAGCGTCACTCCTTTTCTCTAAAGTGTTGCTTGCTTTTCCTTTGGTCTTCTGCCACACAGGCACCTGCCAAATAAATGTGAGGGGAACTTGCAGGAACTCACTTGGATCTGAGGAGCTGTCACTTGCCATTGTTGACATTCCTCCTCCCGCTAGATAGCACTCCAGCCACCTGCAAGGCCTCCACAGCAGACCTCGCTATCCTAGACCACCTTGTTCTGCAAGGGCTGCAGCAAGGTCAGCTGGCCCACCAGGGCACCCCAGGCTTCCTGCACCCCATGCTAATTCCACCAGTGACCACCTGGATCACTGGATCACCAGGGCATCCCCCATTAGCTGAATCCCAAGCCTGCCAGCCCCCCAAAGCCTTGCACCCCATGGCCAACTCAGGTAGTACCTGCTGCAGTCTCCTTTACCCAGCCCCTCCATAAGCCCCATGGAGCCTAATGTCCCTACCACCTCACCCTGAAAACCCTGAGCATCCAGCAGTTGGGCCCCTGGGGAGCACCAGGAGCCCAGGGACTTTGGGTCACCATGCCCCACATTCCTTGCGGCCCCAGAAAGCCATGCCCCTGGAAACCTCAACCAGAACTTGTTGAAGGCTCCCCAGGGCCTAGCTACATGCCCAGAGTGGGCTGCAGGCCCTGCTAACCAGACACCCCAGGGCAGAGAGCATAAAAATTGTGAAGAGGGGCCTTGAGGAAGGCAGTATTCAGGTAAGTGATGGGGAGCATATGACACACTTATCACACAGCTCCATGTGTTTAGATTTGAGTTTAGTGGATACAAGCCTCGCATGAGCTTCCTACTATAAAAAGTATTGTAAACAGAGCCACTTCAATATGGAGCAGGGACTGCCATCCCAGAGGAACTGCCTTGCATGACTTATGCCTTGAACCTTTGAAATATTAAAACAGGGCAAGAAAACCAAAAAACCAAAAACACCAACAACAACATTGGGACTGGACCTAAGCCAACCAACAGTATGTCTCAAAGAACTGATTGCAAAAATAACAAAGCAGACGTTATGACTACGGGCTTGATGGCTACTGGACTGAAAATGAAAGTGTTTAGAATCAGCACCACTTATGTTAGCTTATCTGCACCAATAGAAATAATGTTTTCCTTCTATGTGTGGATGAAAAGGGCCACATGCTAACCTGACAAGCTCAGGGAAGGCCTGAATGGCGGTCTTGCAAACTCAGACACCTTAAGTAACCACAAAGGATGGTCTGAAATTAAACTTCAACTAAAAGCAGTTATGGTGGTTAGTTACAGAAACAAACAAAGATAAATCCTCAACAGCAAATACACACTTCTATACTGGCGCATGGCGCATTTACACCACAGAATACTCTGCATTCACCAAATCAGTTTCAATTGCACAGAGCTACAGAACAAGTCCCTGAACAGAGGCAGTAGAAAACTGCCTAGGAACACTTCTCTTTTACCTTTTTCAAAGGCAGGCCAGACTTGGACCCTTAGCCAGTCCAAGATTTGACTTCCCTCCCAGGAAGTCCCAGAGGCAGTGAATACCGTCTAGAAGCTGTTCCTCCGGATGATCTGAGCTATCCTGTGGTAAGTAGTTACCTAGGTAGGGCCAGCTACCTCTTTTGTTCCAGAGGACGGGCCAGAACTTGGACCTGTTTCCCCAGGGAAAAACTTACAGTTTCGGACATCTGATTTTGACTTCCCTCCCGGGAAGTCCCAGGAAGGTGTTTCCTGCCTCTTTTGGGTACTCCAGAGCACGGTGTCGCCACAGTCCTTCCAGGATCCACGAGTTCAGGAAGCAGCAAATGTGCCAGTGGACCGCCTTCCTTGGGTCCCAGAGCCCAAAGCCAGTGCCCCAAAGTCCGATCTCATCAGCAGTGGCCTTAGAGCCAGCTCAACTGACGTTTCACGGCCAATGCAGAAAAACAAAACTTGACACATAGTAAACAGACACAGATCATGGTGGCTCAAAAATTAGAAATGATTCAGAATATTTTTTAACAAGGACATAGGCTAATAACGCAGATTCTTTTCAATAGATGGAGTTACACATATGTCGATATATCTGCGATTTGATATGTATGCTACTTTGTTGTATTGACAGCAAGCTTCACAACTTCATATGTCAAATTTGCTGAAGGTATTAGCATCGTAGATATTTTTACGCTTAAAAATGAGGAATTTCTTGCCAATAAAAGACCAGTTATGGGAAGTTTTAATTCATTACTTTATTTTGAAGAATAAGTTATCGCATACTTTGAGAAGCTTATGGTGAACATGCTCCATCTCAAGATACTTGTCAAGCGCTGGTTTAAACGCTTTAAAAGTGATGATTTCGATGTGAAAGACAAAGCACGTCCAGGTCAACCGAAAAAATTTGAAGACCAACAATTGCAAGCATTATTGGATGAAGATGCATGTCACACTCAAAAATAACTTGCACAAAGATTAAGCGTTGTTCAGCAAATGATTTCCGATCATTTACCAGCAATGGGAGAAATTTCAAAGGAAGGAAAATGGAAAACCGAAGAGTCATCAGTAAAATGTTGCTTCAATGGCACAAAAGAAAGTCTTTTTGCATCTAATTGTGACTGACCATGAAAAGTGGGTTTATTTTGAGAATCCTGAATGCACAAAATCATGGGTTGATCCAGGTCAACCATCAACATTGACTGCAAGGTCAATGCTTTGGAAACAGGACAATGCTCTGCGTTTGGTGGGATCAGGAAGGTGTGGTATATTAAGAGCTTCTAAAACCAGGTGGAACCCTAATACTGATCGCTACCAAAAACAAATAATCAATTTGAAACACGCTTTGATCTTCAAATGACCAGAATGTGCTAGAAGACAAGGTCAAGTAATTTTGCTTCATGATGACGCACCATCACACACTTCAAAACTAGTTAAAGACACGTTAAATATCTTGCCTGGGAAGTATGAACCCACCCGCCGTATTCACCAGACCTTGCTCTTTCAGATTCCACTTGTTCTGATCGATGGCACGTGCACTTTCTGAGCAGCACTTCAAAACATACAAAGAAGTGGAAAATTGGGTCTCTGAATGGTTTGCCTCCAAACAAGAAAAGTTCTATTGGGACGGTCGCCACAAATTACCTGAAAGATGGCAGAAATATGTAGCTAGCGATGGACATTACTTTGAAAAAGCACTTTGGATGTTTCTCTTGAAATTATCGTGTTTTCTTTGATTACAAAATCCACCATTATTAATCAATACACCTAGTGTAGGGTCTGACTGCTCCCATTTACTTTCCCTTTCTTTTTGAATAGTAATAATTCAACCTTAAATGCCATCTAAGGTTATGGTCTTGCCCCATCCTCAGTGGTCCACCCTGTTCAGCAAGGCACATGCTGACAGGGAGACATCCTAGGAATGAGCTTCCCTAGCACCACAGAACTCCAGACTCCATTATCCAAACAAAAGGGTGGTCATCAGTGCATCCTGTGGATTGCTTTATGACCAAAAGTGGGATGTGTGCATGAACGAGGCCACATACTCACCTGGGAAGCTCAGGGAAGGCTTGCATGGCAGTCTTGCAAACTCAAAAATTTATAGTAACCCACAAAGAATGGTCTGAAATTAAACTTTAACTAAAAGCAGTTATGGTGGGTAGTCACCTCCTAGGCTGGTATTTTCACTGAAAAGGTCAACCTTTACTTTAACTGAGCGTATCTGTCTTTTTTTGTCTACGATAACATCCTTAAAATGTCTGGGTGACTTGTAACTGCCCTTTTTCTGGCCCCCTCGGGGCACAACCTAATGTGTCTGGGCACCAAGACAGATACTACAAATGCTTTCATTGTTATCCTGTTAGTCGTTGACTGTTAACTATCCTGCATCCACCTAAGTAAGTGTCTATCATTTTACGTTTTATATATTGCAATCAAAAGAGAAGACATAAGTGGGTTGTATTGTTATCGGAGCAGTGCACAAGAATTTTTGTGTTTATTTGAGCCAAACTGTCGACATATGCAGGGAAACAGAACCTCAAGGGATTGAGATAATGCTCCCAAGAATGGCGGGTTACAGCTGTACTTATACATTGCAGTCAGAGGAAAGGGACGTAGGTGGGTTACATGAAAGCCATTGGTGATAGAATAGGGAGGCTGGAGGAAGCAAAGCGGGGAAAGCCCTGGGATTGGATAAAAAGTAAAATGACAGACACATACTTAGGTGGGTGCAGGAACAATTGGCATGATAGCAATGAAGGAATTGGTGGTATCTGTCCTGGCACCCAGCACATTCAGTTGTGCCCCAAGGGGTCCAGAAAAAGAGAAGTTACAAGTTACCCAGACATTTCAAGGGTAGGTTATTATAGATGCAAAAAGACAGATAGGCTCAGTTAAGGTAAAGGTTGACCTTGTGAGTGAAGATACCAGCCTAGGATGGAACTACTCACTACCCACCATAACTGCTTTTCATTAAAGTTTAATTTCAGACCATCCTTTGTCGTTACTTTAGGTCTCTGAGTTTACAAGACTGCCATGCAGGCCTTCCCTGAGCTTGTCAGGTTACCATGTGGCCCCTTTTCTCCACACTTTGTTCAGGAGCTTATGTATTTCAGATTTTGCATCCTTTCAGTGGCCACCCTTATTCTGGACAATGCCTGGATTTCTGATGTGACTGACAGATAGCCACCTTTCCTATGTCATTCAGACTTCACCGGGCATGTGCCAATTCTTTCTCTGTCCAGCCTCTTTCCCCAGGACCTGGGGAGAGCAGACATGAAGAGTGTTAGACTACAGCTTCCTGGCAAAGCTGTACAAACAGAATGCCTATATGATCTGGCCTTCCGTTGGTGGCTTTCTTGATAATTAATTAATAAGTGGGTTAATTACAATGGTATCAATATGACATTCATTTGTGATAAGATTATGGAGGTGAGGGAAAGCTCTGGGTTTGGATAAAACGTAAAACGATACATCTTTTGCATAGATCAATATAGGATAGCTAATAGTCAACAAGTAATTTTACAGAGAGCCCGAGACCCCGGAAAAGGTATTATCAGATTGCCCCCTGAGTCAGAGCAAGAGGGTTTTCCCCTACCTGGTCCTTGTCTTCTCATATAAATAAATTTAAATGAAAGACCATGATTGCATTGTGATAAAGCAATTCATTAAAGCAAGCAAATGTATTAAAGAAACAAGGCAAGCAAATCCATTTCATCCTGCTTGGAGCTCAGATGGGCATCACTCAGGTAATCTGAGTGGTCAAGTTGTCTGGGGGTTTGAGCCCTTATATACCCTCCTGGCTAGAGGTTGCAAAATCCTCTGCTGAATATCTTGGTACACATTAATTCTCAAGGTCTCTATTTATTTTGTTGTGTCCTTCCCAGAATTCAAGAGAAGCACTTGGCAATTTTATCTTGCCAATCCTTGAGACTGTTGGCTTCTCCATGGGAGGAGGAAACTGCTCTTGCAAGGCATGTCAGGCCATAAAAACTGTGAACAATGCGCTGCCCGGGGTGAGGGGGTTCTTGATCGATGGCCCCAGGACAGTTCATCAGATATGGCCTGGGGACCCCCAACACCTAGGGGCCTTTCTGTAAGCCCACAAAGAGGGGGCAGAACCATATCTGCAAGACAAAGACCCCAGAAGGTTACAAAAGTGAAGCCTTCTGTGTGTTCCTTTTCTCTGATTAGGAAATTATTTCCAGAGTCCACTATTGTTAATTAACAGGGTCCCTCCCTTTCTCTAGGAAGCGTGCTTCATATTTCTTTGGTCTTCTGCAACAAAGCCAGTGACTCACTCATTTAGCTTCAAATGTTTATAAAAGACCTATGCAATTGGAAAAATTACCACCTGTTGGTCCCTTCTCCAGAACTTACAAGGTATCTGTGTATATTATTACCTTACTTCTGTTGCTGATGTGTGCAATCGGTCATTTTGTGGCCAAGTGATGCAATAATTCCGAATGTACACATGTGGATAAGTTTAAAGTTATAAGCAAGTGTCCAAAAGTTTCATTACATCATCTAGTTGTTATTGTGTATGCCTTAAGTGGAGGAATTTCTTCCTCCAACTCCAGTACCAAGCTTTTGTCCCTTCTGGGGAGGTTTCCTATCCCTTCCTTGGGATTAAGTCCTCCCAGAGGCAGCCCCCTAAAGTGCTTGTAGGGGTCTGTTTACCAGTAAACTAGATGGAAATTTTGCTGTTTCTGCTTCCCACTTTATGAAAATTATTTATTTCCCTTTTGCTTTCTGCCTTTTATTAAAAACTCCGACTGCTTACACTGACATCTCCCTACCCAGAGAACGTGAGCCTTCATAATCTTACAAAGGGTAAATGTGTGAAGGTCTCAATCTTCTGTAACTACTTGTTGCTGTCAACGGGGCATAGGCCTGCCTCTCCATGTCTCTTCTCAGAGGTTCTCTCCTATCTATTAAAGGAAGAAGCAGAAAGGGAAGTAGGAACTTCACATATGGAAAAGGGATATTGAAAAAGTCCAGGTCAGGCAGCTATCACTGGGAGAGAGCAGCATCCACAAAGTCCAAAGGATGACACTATCTGAACAATGACACTGCAAAAGAGGCTCTTATTTTTGTGCAATCATCTGTAACATCACTGCTCCTAGATATAAATGGGGGAGGGAGAAGCTTTTTCTTCTTAAAAAGAAACTTCAAGTACTCAAGGGGCTGGCAGTCATGTGCATGGTCATGGGCTCCATTTTCAGGACTCTTCTAGGAAATGCTCAGAAAAAAAAACAAGGTTTAATTCCAGACAAGTAGATCCAGCTATTAATTCCTTGGAGTTTTACAGCTGTGGGTGCTGTTAGGAAAACCTAGTAGGGATCTTTCCACTTAGGTTGTAACTGGCTAGTGGGAGAGACTTCCATCCAAGTTTGAAGAAGGACTAGGTCACCTGAGCTTATTTGAGTATAGATAGAATTTTTATTGGGCAGAGGCATCATTATTTTGCCATATTCATTAAGGGTTTTTTGTACTTGTCCTAAATTAGTTAAGTATTTGACAAGTTCATGGGTCTCAGTGTCTAATAGAAAGTCAGAGGTTAGGAAGGGCCTTCCATACAACATTTCAAAGGGACTGTGGAGAAAAAGGGGCCACATGCTAACCTGACTAAGTCAGGAAAGACCTGCATGGTGGCTTTGCAAACTCAGAGACCTAAAGTAACCACAAATTAAAACTTTTTCAATTAAAAAGCAGTTTATAGTGGGTAGGTAGTCATGTAGTAAGCCTGACAAAGATCAACTTTGATGTTACTGAGCCTATTGTCATTTTGCACCTATGATAACATACCTTTGGAATGTCAGGTAACTTGTAACTTCCCTTTTTCTGGACCCCTCTAGGCACAACCAGTGCATCAGGCAGAGACCACAAATTCCCTTATTGTTATTGTTATCTTACTAATTGTTGACTATTAAATATCCCTTACCCACCTAGTTAAAGAAGCACAGCACGTGTCTATGGTTAGGGTCCCTGAAGGAGGAATGCTCCAGGCCCAAGTGTTAAGGGATTATAAATTTATGAGGTCATCTGGATACCAGATGGTCTGAGCCCCAAAATGGCATCAGCACCCATGGATGGGGGAAATGAGAGCTTTTAAGGGACTCTAAGCAGGCCTTTTCTGGGCAGAGAATTCTCTAGGCAAGTTTGAATCCTGGGAAGGTCCAGAGGGGAGAGATCATGGTCTTAGCAAGTGGAATGTGGTCTGAGCCCAAGGGCATGTCTGTTGTGAAGGGGCCTAAAAGCTCAGTTCCTGGGGGAGGTGTATGGATTCATTTATTTGATCAAACCTAACATCCCAGCCTTTTTGTTTTATGGAATAGAGATGAAGATCATATATCCCACAGTTAGTTCCTCCTGAGGGGGACATGGAGATCACAGGGGGATGGACTTTGATAGTAGTCAGCTGGAACACTGTATAGATTCCTCATGGTTGGAGAAAGGGGTTGCAGCAGCATGATTTCCCTGAGAAGGCTCAAAGGTGGTCCTGAGGGAAAGATGGAAAAAGGCACTGAATACATGGGCCAAACATGAGGATGAGGAACAGGAATGTTAATGGCCCTAAGAAGGATAGTAGCCAGGTATACCAGTTGATATTCTTTAGCCAGTAGCTCCGTGAATTTGATTGACATTCTGTGATCTTTGCAGCCCTCTCTGCTAGCTTTTGCGTAGCATCCCAGACTAGGCCAGACTGATCGACATAAAAACAACATACTTCATCCAGAAAGAGGCATAGAGCCCCCTTTTCTACCATTAGGTGGTCCAGTCCTCTGTGATTTTAGAGGGTGACAGCTGCCAGTGAGTCTATCTGATCCTGAATGTGGACTCAACTTTGGGCAATGTCACCTAGGCTTTGTAAGTCCCGAGGCAGGGTTTCAAAATATGATAGAGCAGTGGTTAGGCCCAGTCCCAACCCTGCTGTGATGCCAAGGGTTATTAGAAGAGCTATTATGTGGACTGCCCTTTTGTGTCAGATGTGATGAGTTATGGGAACAGGTAAAGACTGATTATTGGGGGCTACATCTACATTGGGTGAGAGATAGATGAGAGTGCAGGTTCCTGTCCAGTTGGTGGGAGAGATGTATGTGTTTTCCCCACAGAAGAAGAAAAATCCCTGACCATGGACACAAGTTGAAAGATGTAAGGAGAAGAGGTGGACTCAAGGGTATGAGGATCCTTTTCCCAGTTCTGCATTGCAAACTGAGAGGGTAGTTGCCATGGCTCTACCAATAAGAGGTGATGGACAAGTGGTTGAGATTCTAAGACAGTGAAAGTAGGCAGGAATGCTAGAATGGGCTATTATCCAAGGGAAATGCAAAAGGGCAGGAAAGGAGCAGTTGAAGTCTCAGGCTACAATGGTTATATGCAAGCTGATGATGAGAGATGGCCTATTGATATATTGCCTTGTGACCTTGTAAAGCATAAAGGGGTTTGGGTGATTAGTAGATTGTGTAGAAGGATGCGACCTGTGACCTGGGTGGAGGAAGGTGCTATCTTACTGAGAGATTGAATATAAGTATGGAAAAGAAGGGAGTCTTGATTTGCCTAGGCTGTGGGGGATTAACTAGAAGAGTGTGTGCTTTTGGAGTAATATAGTGTCCTTTCTTGCCTATAAACTAGAATTTTTTTTTGCATGATTCCATCTCTTGATTGGTGTAGTGGTGATGATATATGCTGAAGAGGAGAGGGAAGAAAGGCAGAGCCAGCAATTCCTGGTTAAGTTAATTGTTCATTAGATAAGAGTGGAGGTGAGAAAGCACTTTATGGATATAGGAGAAGAGGGTTGGAGTAGAATATGAAGGAGAGCTGAATACCACTTATAGGGCTGGGATTCTCTCAAGGCGGGAAAGGTGTATATTCAGGATGTAGAAGGAAGGAAGTCTCTTTCCATGAGTAATTCAAGAGTCCTATAGCAAGGTGAGAATCCTGATGCAAAGGGAGGGAAGACAGTAGCTAGAACTTGGAGGATTCATATTGGGAGAGGATGTGGGCTTTCAGGGAAGTCAGGGTTATTAGGGTACATAGGGAGCCCCTGCAGGAGTGCTCACTCATTCGCCCTCTTCTTCTGGGATGTTTGTAAGGCAGTCTGGTGGGTCCAATCTGGTGGCTATCATACTTAGGGATGCCAGCTCATGTGATGGAGGTATTCCTGGGATGGGTTTTAATCTGGAAAGGTGGAACCATGGGGTAGGCCCCAATAATTTAGCTGCAGTTGGGGTAGTTATAAGGGCATTGCCATCAAGGCTGTAAATTACTTGATAGATGGATTTCCTTTAGGAGGACCCAGGCCTCTAGCTGTAGATTAGTGTGTGTGTGTGTGTGTGTGTGTGTGCACGCGCACGTGTGTGTTGGGGGGGATGTCTCCTGTTAAAGGTCAACACAGGACCTAATCAGCATGCTTTATCACAATTATCAGATGAGATTTAAAATGGGGGCACAGTCTCCTAGAGGGGTCTCTGTGGAAGGGAAGTTTCCTAAGAAGAAGCATCTTCCATACATGAATTCAAAAGGACTAAGAAAAGAGGATGCATGGGGAGGGGGGCAGAGAGATGTGTTGTCCTGATGTGTGTAAGGGCTAGAGGTAGGAGAGTAGTTTCAGTTTCTTCAGTTTCAAGAGTTAATTTAGTTAGGTGAGACTAAGTTAAGGAATTTGTCTTTTCAACCTTGTCTGAAGGTTGAGGCTGATAGGGGAGTAAGTTCCACTGGATGTTCAGAGTGGGGGAGACCTGTTGAGTTATTTGAGATATGAAAGCAGGTCCATTATCTGATTATAATGAGGTGGGTAGGCTGGAATCTTGGAATGATATGCTGAATGAGAGCTTGTGTGACCTCAGAGGACTCTTCATACCTAATGGGGAATGCTTCTACCCAGCCTCAGAAAGTATCTACGAGGGTTAAGCGATATTTGTTTCTTTTGATAGGGGGCATGTGAGTGAAGTCAACTTGCCAGTCTTGTCCATGGATTTGGCCACTTGTCTGATGAGTGGGGAAAGAAGGAGGTCTAACCTGTTCTTCTGGAGATACAGAGCAAGTAACAAGTAGAACAGGTTTTGGTGATATCTTGGCAGTAGGGAGGCTAGGCTAGGCTATGTAAATGAGGGGTTTTAGGAGTTGTAAAAGTGGTTTGAATCCTATATGAGGGGAATTGTGAATAGTCCATAAGACATTGCAGGCCTCTCCCTGGGGAGGGATATATTTTCCCTAAAATTTTAACCATGGATCTTCCCGAGAGGCCCCAAGAGCTAAAAGGGACTGAAGTTCCTCTGGAGTGTATTTGGGTATTATGTGAGGTATAGCTAAGAGTTGGGGAGATGGAGGCTTCCTCTGAGTCGCTGCTTTGGCCTCCTGGTCTGCTTTGTTATCTCTCTGTATCATAGGATCACCCCCTACTTGGTGTTCTTTGCAGTCCATGGCTTTTCGGAAGGCTAGAAAAGGGAAGAAAAATTCCTAAATACCAAACAGGAAGACCTACTGAGGCTGTGAATGCTTGTTAGAAATAAAGAGAGTCCAGTCTTCAATCTAAGGGCTTAAGTAACAGGACAGAGCCTGGGCAGGGTTGCTTTAGCTTACTATGAGAGAAGGGGTCCCTTTGATGTCCGGAGTGATCAGGCCCTGACTCACGGACAAACTTTTCTGCAACTTTCACAAACCTTCTATCCATTCACAAATAACCAGTTAGCCAAAAGTAAACAGCCAGCATTTCTTGGATTGAAATTTATGAACACACTTTAAACACACTCTTACTTTCAAGAAAAAATACCTTCAACAAATAAAAATGACCTTCTCTTATTAAAGCTCAAGTGCAGATGAATTTAAAACTTCTCTGGCAATCAAACTTTCACTATTGTATTGTATTATAAAATATTTAGATGTTTATCATTTAAACCAGTAATACTCCAAAACCTCTAGGTTACCAAACACTTTGGAAAGTTATGTATAGGCATATGAGACTGGAAAAAATGGCTGGGGGAAGGGGGGGAGGAGGGAACAAGCCCAGCTGCCAGTTCCCAGGCCTCTAGCCACTTGGATTTAAAACTGCCATATTTTTCCTTAGAGATAACATGCTAAGGTTTGGGTAATAACGAGTTCAGCTTCTGATAGTAGCAGGACTGTTAAGTAAGCATTTGCAGTTTGGCAGGAAAGAAAGTTGTTCTTTGGGAGGACGGGCAGCTGAAAAGGTGCTGAGGTGAGAACTGTTTTCAGAGCATTTAAAGGCTTCGGACTGATGACCTTGGGATCTAAAGCCTCAGTGAGGGGTCCCTTTGCCACATCATAGAGGGGCTTTGAGAGAAGACTAAGGTTGGGAACCAGAGGCAAAAGTACCCAGCGAGCCCAAGAAAGGAGAATATTCTTGTGTACAGGAGGGTAGAGTCATGGAGGAGATAATGCGTTTACTGTCCAAGGTAATGGCTCGAATTTGTGTGGTGAGAATGAAACAAAGATAGGTGACTATGGTTTGGGAAAACTGGACTTTATGAGGGAATAAATGGTAGCTTTTGTCAGGCACTGAGGTGGGAATGTGAAAAGAGTGGATAAAGGGGCTGTCTAGTAAGATGTAGTGTAGACGTGAGGTGGCTAATGGCTGTGAGACTAATCCGTCAACCCCCACAATAGAGACTGAGGGCCCCCGTGAATTCAGGAAGGGCAGAATAAGTGGCCCCAGTGCCAATTAAAAAGGAGTTTGGCCTAACTGGTTTGTCTCAGTGGATAGAGTGTCAGCCGGCAGACTGAAAGTTCCCGGGTTTGATTCCAGTCAAGGGCTTGTACCCCTTTGGTTGCAGGCACATCCCCAATGGGGGGTGTGCAGAAGGCATCTGATGGATGTTACTCTCTCATCAATGTTTCTAACTCTCAATTCCTCTCCCTTCCTCTCTGTAAAAAAAATCAATAAAATATATAAAAAAAAAAAAGAGTTTGGCTTATGGGCCACCACAATTGTTCCCCGAGGCTCTGTCCTGGTGTAAGTCTGTGGGGTCTTGTCAGGGCCTGGGCAGCTGTAGTCTTCAGTGGGTAGTCCCAGGAGGTCTGGCAGCTCCAAACAGGATCCAGAGGGTGGCCTTGCTGAAGTCCAACCTGGAGGGGCCAGACTGTAGTCTGATTTCCTGTGGCCTTCCCTTCCACACCTTGGGCAGTGAGTCTCGGGTTTGGGCAGGATTTGGCCCTTCTTGTATTTGAAGAATGGACCCTGAGGAGGGTTAGCCTCTGTCTTGCCCTTGGTTAGAAGACAGGCACTTCATTTGGGGTTCGTAAGAGAGGTGGCAAGGAGCTGAAAGGCCTCTGTCCAGGTCTCAGTCTTGGCCTGATCTTGCACTTGCTACTGGATTTGGGTCTCTTTGTCTCTGTTATTAAAGACCTTATAGGCTAGGTTAACAAGGTCTTTTGAGAGGTTTGTGGACCTAAGTCTATTTTTCAAAGTTTATGGCGTATGTTGTGGGTTGACTGGGATATAAAATGGGTGTTCAGAGGAAGGCTTCCCCTCTAGGGAAGTAGAGTCTAAGATGGCAAATTTCTGTAAGGCCTACGTGAGGAGGAAGAGGAAGAGTGCTGGGTTTTTGTCAGGGCCCTGAGTGACTTTGTGGAGTTTCTCATAGTTGACCTTTTTATGGGCGGCCTTTGAGAGTCTGGCCATGAGACAGGTGATTATGTGGCAAAGGAGCTGGCACCCTGGAGATTTAACCTGACAGTCCCATCTCAGGTCAGTTCTGAGGACTGCGTCAGTGCCACCATGGTTTGCTGCTACATCCTATCTATGGAGGGCATGGGCACGGTCCTGGGCTGCTAACCAAATGCGCTCCTTTTCCTCCGGGTTAGAGAGGAGGACAGGGTGATGTAGATGTGCCAGATCAGGTCATCGAACAGGGTCAGATACTCAAACTCCTTAGTTGAGGTGATGGGGTCAGTGGATAAAGACCAAGACGCTTCATAATCTGTGAGAGGTTGGACATGGAAAACAGGATGTGTACACAGACAATACCCTCAGTTCCTGCTACCTCCCTCAGGGGTAGAATGGGTGTAGGAATATTGTGACCAAACAGTGTTACAAAAGAAAGTGAGGTATTTAGGCATGATCTCCCCCTTGAGTTTGCAGAGCAAGTGTAGCGTGGCCCATCAGAGAGGAAGGATTCAGACCCAAAATCCAAAGGTCACTCTTCAGGGAAGGTGTCCCCACTGCTAAAGAAATCACCACTGGGCATCCCCAAATCAGAAGGACCCAAAGCCACATGGCTGAGGAATCTTTTGGCGTAGCGCTAAGACTTCTTTTGAGAAGTCAGTGAGAGAGAGTTGGCGGAACTCTGAAGACAAGGGAAAGTGTGGAATGCCACTCACCTAGAGAAGATTGGCTGGTGTGGAATGGAGGGTCAGCAATGAGAAGGAGAGGTAGCAGATCCTGCCTCTTCCTTGGCTGGTTCAGGAGGGCCTGTAAGGGAAGGAGGCCTAATTGAGACCCATGATTGAGCCACCCAAGTAGGATTTGGAGGTCAGTCCGAGTTGAGCCACCGCTATCTACTGTTCTCCAAGTAGCACACTAGGATGACTGAAGCTGGGGCAATGGCTCCCCTTTTCCCTGGAACCTCCCAGGTTTTGGCACCAAATATTAGAGTCCCTGCAGGAGGACTGCACAAGGCCAAGGTGGTAAGGGATTATACATTTATTAGCTCATCTGGATACCAGATGAGCTGAGCCCCCAAATGACTTCAGCATCCAGGGGCGGGGAGTCAGAGGTTTTAAAGGACCCTAGGCAGGCTTTTTCTGGGCGGAGAATTCTCTGGGCAGGTCTGCATCCTGGGAAGGTCTTGAGGGGCAGAGATAATGGTCTTAACAAGTGGCAAGTGGTCTAAGCCAAAGGGATAGTCCATTGTGAAGTGGCCTGAAGGTCAGTTCCCAGTGGAGGGGCATTGATTCCTTATTTGATCAGACCTAATACTACCATTTTACTTTTTATCCAATCCCAGAGGTCCCCTTCCCCCGGCCCCCTGCAGCTTTGCTTTCTCCCACCTCCCTAACCTGTCTATCACCAATGGATTTCATGTAACCTGCTTCCATCTCATCCTTTGACTGCAATTTATAAAACAAGGTGAAAAACTGCCATTCTCCAGTGCATTAGCTCAATACTTTGAGATTCTGCTTCCTGGAAATTGTCAACAGTTTGGCTCAAATGCATGAAGTTCTTTACAGGTTTGAATGTTTCTTACACTAACAGGACTGAGATTAAGATTTGCTTTTGGGAGCTGCCCTTAATCTGAGAAGGGCTATAGGTAAGAGTTTCACCTACATCTCTGAAGTCTCCTGACACAGCTTAGATAGAATTCTGTTAAAAGTCTAATTTGCTCTTTCAACTTTGCCTAAGAATTGGGGTCTCCAACTCCTGTGGAGATTACAGTGTATGCCCAAAGCAGAGGGCACTTGCAGAGTAACTTTAGAAACAAAAGAAGGACCATTATCACTTTGTAAAGACTTCCAAGGTCCAAATCAC
The DNA here is from genome assembly GCA_004026665.1 of Murina feae. Lineage (NCBI taxonomy): Eukaryota > Metazoa > Chordata > Mammalia > Chiroptera > Vespertilionidae > Murina > Murina feae. The sequence goes on along the minus strand of PVJC01017988.1, from coordinate 8,190 downwards.
TTAGCACCATCCTGGGCCTTCTCAGTTTACTTGGGTATGCTTCCACCCACCCCATGAAGGTATCAATAAACACTAGTAGGTGTTTATTTCCATGGGAGAGTGGCATTGGGGTAAAATCTGTTTGCCAATCCTTTCCTGAGTAAGTGCCCCATCTTTCAATGGGGGTTAAGAGGGCAGAGGCCTAACCCCTCCTCCTGGGGTGCTAGCACAGCATAAATCACAGGCCTTTGTAACTTCCTTGGTAGTCTAACGAACTCCGAATCCTGTAAAAATTCTATCAGCCAGTGAGGTCATTGCATCTCTGCCTAAATGAGAGGGATTGTGAAACCTCTTAATGATTTTCTATGGAAGGTTTTGAGGGAGATCTAATTGGTGATTCAACTCTTACTGTCTCTCCGCATGTAGCTGATATTCTCATTTCCAAGGCCAGTCATTTTTCTCCTTTGTGTATTTGTGGTCTCTATTGGGAGACCAGGATTCTGTGGGAGTAGGTCAGCCTGTAGCCAGGCTGATTGTAAAGCAGCCCTTTTTGCTGCAGTATTGGCCAGGTTGTTTCCTGTAATAATATGTGTCCCCCTTTTTGATGCCCTTTACAGTGAATTACAGCTACCTCTGCAGGTTCTGATACTGCTTATAGGAGAGCAAGCATTTCCTGGTGATGTTGGATAGAGGATTTCTTTTTGGTTAACAGTCCCTGTTCTTTCCATATTGCTGCATGTGCATGCAGGATGAGGAAGGTGTACTCAGAGTCTGTGTAAGTATTGACTCTTTGTCCCTTTCCCAGCTGTAAGGCTCTAGTCAAGGCAATGAGCTCAGCCTTCTGGGCAGAGGTGTTAAGAAGCAATGCCCTGGCTTCAATGACCTGATTAAGATCTACCCATGCATATCCAGCCTTTTAAATTCCTTCCTTTATAAAACTACTGACATCAGTAACCCATACTTTATCTGGATTATCTAGTGGCTGGTCCTTTACATCAGATCTGCTTGAATAAACTTGTTCTATTACTTCTATGAAGGAGTGTAAAATCTCCTCCTTTTTCCTCCACAGGCAGGAAGGTGGCTGGATTAAGGTTTCAACATACTTTAAGAGTTGCTTCAGGGCAGCCTAGGAGTAAATCCTGGTACTTAGTAAGATGTCCCCCTGTCAGCCAATGATGACCTTTAATTTCCAGGACTCAGTGAACCTGATGTGGGGCCAGGGCCTCCAGTGGCTGTCCCAATGTTAACTTTGTGGCTTCTTCTATCAGGAACATTGTGGCTGCAAGGGCCCTTAAACATGCTGGCCATCCTGCTGCCACTGGGTCTAATAGTTTAGGAAAATATGACACAGGTCTTGTCTCTGGCCCTAATCTTTGGGTAAGAATTCCGAAAACCACTCCCTGCTTTTCGGCCACATGTGGCTTTCCCAGATTGGGATATTCAGTGCTGGTGCTGTTGTGAGCAAATCCTTATTTTTTTCTGCAGGCCTGCTGCTGAGTGCCTGTCCATTCAAGTGGGTCAGAATCAGGGCCTCTTAGGGACTTATATAGTGGCTTAGCAATGAGTCCTAATCCTGGCATCCAGATTCTTCAGAAATTTGCCATGCATAGAAATGCTCTGAGCTGCTTCCTTGTTTGGGGTAGCCCTACACATAGGATAGGCTCTTTTTTATATATTTTATTGATTTTTTACAGAGAGGTAGGGAGAGGGATAGAGAATTAGAAACATGGATGAGAGAGAAAGATTGGTAAGCTGCCTGCTGCACACCCTGTACTGGGGATGTGCCCGCAACAAAGGTACATGCCTGCCGGTACCTGCCGGCAAGTGACCAGGTAACCTGAAATTAGGGCGAAGAAGCTGAGAAATAAAGACACAAAAAAGATGGGATGGGGAGGACTGAAGAGTTAAAAACTGCAGCAACCTCGAACTTTATTACAACCAAATATTTATACTCTAGTTCTTGGACCGTATTCAAAACTTCTTGGCACCAGACACATTCTTGTTTCTAGTTCTACTTACAGATATTCTTCTACGCCTAAACAAGCCCTGGTGTCCTTCCTCAGTCTATATCCCTAAGAAAAATACCCAAGCTATAATTCTACTTAATCTACAAAGACATTTGCTTATAATCATAACTTGTGAGTCTCAGCGTGTTCCTTCCCACGTTGCATATAGAAGGGTTCATATAGGGAAAACTTCCTCCATCTGCCTTTGCAGAGAGGGGCCTCAAGGTCTTGAGACCGAAGCTATTTCAGCTTCCCACACATGCCCTTGATCAGAATTGAACCTGGAACCCTTCAGTCTGCAATCCAATGCTCTATCCACTGAGCCAAACCGGTTAGGGCAGGATAGACTCTTTACATTGGGCCGACAACTTTTGCTTGCCAGGGCTAACGACATGGCCAAGATATGTTACTGTCTGTTTAGAAGTTTGGGCCTTTGCAGGGGCAACTTTGTATCCTCATTCTCCCAAGAACTTGAGGACCTGGATCATGTTCTTGTTTGATTCTTCCAGGGAGAGGCTACACAGATTAGGGTGTCATCTACATATTACAAAACAGCCCCAGAATTTAAAGTGAGTTCCCTCAGTTCTCTGGCAACAGTGTTTCCAAATAAATGTGAGCTGTCCCTGAAGGCCTGTGGAAGGATTGTCCAGGTGAATTGCTGCGTTACATTAGTGGTTGTGCCAGTCCACTCAAAGGCAAATAAAACTTGAGAATCTGGATGGTAAGGGGTACAAAAGAAAGCTTCTTTAAGATCTAAGATAGTAAACCAGGTGGTGTCATGTGGTATCTGAATTAAAATAGTGTATGAGTTAGGTTCTACAGGATACGAGGGAATGGCTGCCTCATATATGCCTTGAAGGTCTTGTACCATCCTATATTCCTGACTTGATGTTAGCACAGGTAAAATTGGGGTATTGCAAGGAGACTGACATGGGACTCTAAGACCATGTTTCATAAATTTATCTATGAGGAGCCGGTGGCTTTGCTGGGCCTCTGGCTTAAGAAGATACTGGCATTTACATGGGAATTTAGTCTGGTCCTTCAGAGAAACTTTTACTGGTTGAGCAAATTTGGCTCAGTCTGGGACTCCCCTGTCCCAAACATGGGGATCCACTTGGTCTCATACCTCAGGGGGAACTGTGTGAGGCTCAGGTCTTCAAGGGGACACAGACTATCCGGAAATGAGCCATGGGCCTCTGGTAAGCTTAAAGTATCTCCTAGTGTGGCTAAAAAATATCTTCCTAATAATGAACTTGGACACTGAGGCATGGCTGGAAATCTATGACTCACTAAAATGTCTCTCTGAACACAGGGGAGAGTCTCAGTAAAGCATTTAGATGTGACCTTTCCCTCTACCCCCACATTGGAGCAAGTTTCTTTTTTTTTTTTTAAATATATCTTATTGATTTTTTACAGAGAGGAAGGGAGAGGAATAGAGAGTTAGAAACATCGATGAGAGAGAAACATCGATCAGCTGCCTCCTGCATACCCCCCACTGGGGATGTGCCCACAACCAAGGTACATGCCCTTGACCGGAATCGAACCCGGGACCCTTCAGTCCACAGGCCGACGCTCTATCCACTGAGCCAAACCGGTTCTGGCTGGAGCAAGTTTCTTAAGACAAAGGACCAACATAAGAGGTTAAAACAGAGTAAGTAGCTCCCTCATCAATTAAAAATTGAACAGGCTTACCTGATACTTCAAGGACGACCCATGGTTCCTCCCCTTTGATTTCAATGTTTGCTCTGGGAGCCTGAGGATCCTGGGCCACTTCAGTCCTTTAGCACCTTAGACCGGGGCTCTCTCCCTCCTCACTTTGGGACATGGGACAGTGCCTCTTCTAGTGCCTCCCCCCTTCTTTTTCTTTTTTGCACAGGAGGCAAGGTGTCTTAGGCCCTTTTCAGCTTCTGTGGACCATTTTAGGACACTTATGGCCCCAGTGATCCAGGCTCCCCACAGGAGTAACATACTCCTGATAAATCCGGGGGAGAGCAACATGTGGGTTGTTCCTGAAGTGGCCCTGCCACACTTAAAGCTGCTGCCAGAAGTTCAGCATCTTTCTTTGCCTTCGTCAACCCTATCTGAACTATGGAAGACAGAAAAAGGCACGTCTCTTAATTCCTTTACTGGGGTTTGGGGACCTAGTGCCAGTTTCTGTAGTCTCCTCCAGATATTGGGAATAGACTATTATAAAGGACATATCTTGCCCTATTTCTCCTCTGGGCGAGTCTGGATGTATGCTGGTATACCTATGAATGGCCTCTGTTAGAACAGAGTAAAAGAGAGAGGTTCTCCTTGGGGAGCTGAGTAGCTGTTCTTACTTTGTCATAATTGATAGCTTTGCTGCTACTTCTCTCCATGCCTTCTAAAAGGCAGAAAATCATATGATCTCCACAAGCCATTCCTAGTTGTTCCGGGTGATAAGACCAATTAGGGTAGATCTGAGGTATGGCAGTCCTTCCTAGAGAAAACTAGGTTGGCTGGGCTGAATGTCAAGAATCTTGATATTGCTGGTTGGCCCCCCAAAAGCAGTGTTTCCTTGGGTTGGCAGCATTGGGAGAGAAGGATGGTTAAATCCTCCCAGGTTAATTCGTAGGTCTGCGAAATTGCCTGAAGTTCCCCTATAAGTCTCGTAGGGTCTTCTGAGAAAGTACTAGCCATCCCTTGGGGTCTTTTCAATCTGACGTAGAGAAAGTGTATGAACTCTGGTGACCCCCTCCAGACCTTCTGTCACCTCCTGTAGGAGGCAGAGGAAGTCCCGTGTCAGATTTTTGTTAGAGGCATTTGGGAAATCCCAGGAGCATGGGGGTGAACGGTTGGGGGGTGTCTCTATTGGGAACTCTGCTGGGCCTTGAAGTATGTAGGCCATTATGGATGCAACTTTGCCCATTATCTTCCAGGAGAGAGAATTTCCTTCCCTGCAAAAGGTGGGAAGTGTTTGGGTAGCTAAAGGAAGACAATCTTCCTTAGCTCCATGGTCATGCAGGGCCTTGGCTGATGGACAACCCCCACTGCCAGTAGGCCTCCCACACAAAAGGCACAGACCTTCTTGAAGAGCACGGTTAAGCTTTGTGCCCCTACAATAATGCCAGAAGTACCTGGGTGCAGACCTCAGGAGCATGAGTCCTTAAGATTCCAAGATCTCCAAAGGTCCCATTGTCCCTGTTCTAAGATTGCCCTCAGTAGGGAGAGACTAGCCAGGGCCATGAGTGATGATGGCTTCTGGCAAGGCATGGGGGCTCCCTCCTGAGTCTGGATAAACATTGCAATGTCCCATATCTTAAAGAGATATCCCATGTTCCATGCCCTCCCTGAGGTTCTCAGAAACCAAGGCCCATTGGCACGATATGAGGTGTTTTAGGAAACGTGCAATAAGAGTAAAATCCAGCTGGGAGGTTTCACTAGCCAAGGTGAAAAAATGTCTTAGCTTGAAGCAATTATGCTGGGTTTCCAGATCATGCTGGGAGAGTGGAAAGGAGTAAGGCACATGGATCAATAATGACCTACTCAGACTGCCAGACCCTAAACTCCTGCAAGGGCACAGCTGCAGCTGGGGCCCAGGCCTAGGCCCTGGGAAGGTGATGGTAGGCACAGACACCAAGAAAGGGGCTGCAACAGTGGGCCCAGGTCCCAGGCAGGGTGCTCCAGGCCCTGCCTGCTGCCTGAGGAGGGCGAGGAAGCTCTGTGTCCAGGGCCTGAGTAGGCAAACTGCCTCAAAGGAGCATATCTCTGCATATCCATCCACTGGAGGGAGCTGCTGGGAACTGTATATACAACAATAAGGATATAGACCTACAACCCTATCATGACCACCTGAAAAACAGAACAGTGATGCCCGTCCACTACACAAGGGGCAAAATGGAACTAAAATATTAGTGGGACAGGGCAACAGAGGCTAAGCAAAGAGAGTAAGATGCCATTAGAAAGGAATAGGTTAGACTGTCTCAGTGTTTTCAACTAATCCTATCCAGGAATTTTACCACAGGGTTTGGGCTCTGTGTTTTGCTTGTGAACTCCTGTTCCTCATTGCGCAAGTTGTCTTCATCCTGGTCAGCAGCCTAGTGCATCTGGCCAGTCTTGCAACCAGGTAATCATGATATGGAGAGATTTCTCTATTTGATGGAAGGTGCCCTGAGGGCATTTAAATGCCTGACCCCTGCCAACCATCAGTTTGCAGCTTGAAAACACCTGGGGCCAAAGGCAGAGGGGATGGGAAGGGGGGTAGGACACAAAGAGGCAGGGAGGAAATGGAGGCAGGGACACAGATACAGGGGAATAGAACTCCAACTCCAGGAGGAGCGAGTCCTGGGTCTTACCTCATGTAGGTGCTTCTCCCTCCTGACGCTGGCTCAGCAATATGTTGGAGGGTGGGAAGAACCTAGAAGCACTGCCACAAGATTTCTGCTAAACCTCCATATTTCTTCTTGGTTCAGGTCAAGGACAAAGAAGCATTTAAATTATCCAACCGAAGGAATTTCTTCACTGATACTGCTCCTAGGGCAACAGAAGCTAAAGAAAAATAAACAAAAGGGACTACCTCAAAATAAAAAGCTTTTGCACAGCAAAGGAAACCATTAACAAAACAACAAGAAAACCCACTGCATGGGAGAACATATTTGCCAATGATATCACCAATAAGGGTTTAATATCCAACATTTAAAGGGAACTCATACAACTTAACAAAAGGAAGATAAACAATCCAATCAAAAAGTGGGCAAGGGACCTAAATAGACACTTTTCAAAAGAAGACATACAGAAGGCCGAAAGACATATGAAAACATGCTCCAAGTCACTTATTATACGAGAAATGCAAATCAAAACAACAATGCGCTATCATCTCACACCTGTCAGAATGGCTGTCATCAACAAATCAGCAAACGACAAGTGCCGGAGAGGATGTGGAGAAAAAGGAACCCTTCTGCACTGCTGGTGGGAATGCAGACTGTTGCAGCTACTATGTAAGACAGTATGGAGTCTCCTCAAAAAAATGAAAATGGAACTCCCATTTGACCCTGCGATCCCACTTCTGGGAATATACCGCAAGAAACCAGAAACACCAATCAGAAAGGATATATGCACCCCTATGTTCATAGCAGCACAATTCACCATAGCTAAGATTTGGAAGCAGCCTAAGTACCCATCAACAGATGAATGGATTAGAGAACTGTGGTACATCTACACAATGGAATACTACGCTGCTGTGAAAAAGAAGGAATTCTTGCCATTTGCAGCAGCGTGGATGGAACTGGAGAGTATTATGCTAAGTGAAATAAGCCAGTCAATGAAAGAAAAATACCACATGTCCTCACTCATCTATGGATGATAAAGACCACTATATAATTGATGAAAATAAACAGATACAGAGGCAGAACAGCATTGAATGGACTGTCGACCTGCAGCTGGATGGCTGGGGAGGTTTGGGGGGGCGGGGTTATGGATCAATTGAAGGACTTGCATGCATGCATATGAGTATACTCAATGGACACAAGACACTGAGGGGTAGGGGAGGAAGGGGGAGGGTCGGGGGAGAAAAATGAAGACCTATCTAACACTTGTTGTAATACTGTAAGCCATAAAAATAATTACAATTAAAATAAATAAATAAATAAAAATAAAAGGTCACAGGTTTGATTCCGGTCAAAGGCATGTACCTTGGTTGTGGGCACATCCCCAGAAGGAGGTGTGCAGGAGGTAGCTGATCGATGTTTCTAACTCTCTATCCCTCTACCTTCCTCTCTGTAAAAAATCAATAAAATATATTTTAAATAAATAAATAAATAAAATAAATTATCCAACCAAATTACTAACCTTTCAGGGGCCTTGATTGGGCCCTCCTCCCTCTCAGTAAATTCTATTGGGATCCATGCCCTCTATCCAATCTGATTACTTTTCTGATTGTTTCCACGCTGGGTCCTGCCCTTCCATTTCACCACATTGTCTCTCATTGCGCAAGTCTGAAAGTTTCTTTACATCATCTAATTCTTTCTTTCCCTTCCCCTCTCCCTCCTCCTCCTCCTCCTCCTCCTCCTCCTCTTTGTCTTCAACATCTATTTCTTATTGTGCATACATACACCAAGCAGAGAAAGTTCCTTCTCCATCTCCTGTACCAGGCTTTTAGCACTCCTAGGAGATTTCCTGTCCCTCCTTGTGGATTAAGTCCCCCAGGGGCAACACCCTAGAGTGCATGAGTGGATCTGCTTACCAG
>PVJC01017987.1:0-30152 GCA_004026665.1 Murina feae | reverse complement strand
AAAAAAAAAAAAAAAAAAAAAAAAAAAAAAAAAAAAAAAAAAAAAAAAAAAAAAAAAAAAAAAAAAAAAAAAAAAAAAAAAAAAAAAAAAAAAAAAAAAAAAAAAAAAAAAAAAAAAAAAAAAAAAAAAAAAAAAAAAAAAAAAAAAAAAAAAAAAAAAAAAAAAAAAAATCCAAAAATATGAAGATAGTGTAAGGAGCCTCTGGGACAACTTCAAATGTACCAACTTCCGAATTATAGGAGTGCAAGAAGAAGAGAGAGAGCACAATATTGAAAGCCTATTTGAAGAAATAATGACAGAAAACTTCTCCTACTTGGTGAAAGAAATGGACTTCCAAGTCCAGGAAGCACCAAGAACCTCAAACAAAAAGAATCCAAAGAGGACCACACCAAGACACATCATAATTAAAATGCCAAGGGCAAAAGACAAAGAGAGAATCTTAAAAGCAGCAAGAGAAAAACAGTTACTTACCTACAAGGGAATACCTATATGACTGTGAGCTGATTTCTCAATAGAAAGTATGCAGGCCAGAAGGGAGTGGCAAGAAATATTCAAAGTGATGAATAGCAAGAACCTACAACCAAGATTACTCTACCCAGCAAAGCTATCATGTAAAATTGATGGTCAAATAGAGAGCTTCACAGACACGAAAAAACTAAAGGAGTTCATCATCACCAAACCAGGATTATATGAAATGCTGAAAGGTATCCTTTGAGAAGAGGAGGAAGAAGAAAAAGGTAAAGATAAAAATTATGAACAACAAAGTGACAACAAATACATATCTATCAACAAGTGAATGTAATAATTAAGTCAATAAAAAATCTGATGAACAGAATAAACTGGTGAATGTAATAGAAGTAAGGACATAGAAAGGAAATGGACTGACAATTCTCGGGGGGAAGGGGGTGTGAGGGGTGTGGGAAGAGACTGGACAAAAATCTTACACCTATGGATGAAGATAGTGGTGGGGGTGAGGGCATGGGAGGGGGTTGGGAACCAGATGGAAGGGAGCTATGGGGGTTAAAAAAAGGAACATCTGTAATAATCTGAACAATAAAGATTGATTTTAAAAAATAAAAAATGAAAGTGACATAAACCTTTTTCATGGGAGACACATGGAGTTGACAGGAAAAAAGAAACATGGACTTTGTTGAGTGAGCTTTGTGTCCCCTGTTACCTCACAAAGTCTTCACAACAACTGTGTATTGTAGATGCTATTATTCTACTTTGGAAGGTGAGGAAATAGAGACTGAGAGGGGGCATAATTAGAAAAGTAAGTAGCTTCCACTTGTCCCAGTCACGATTCCCCTCCAAGGCTGGGGCAGGTGCCGGGAGCCTCCTGGGAGCTGCTGGCACTGCTCCAGGCCCCCAAGGTTTGTCACGGGGCTTCCCTGCTGGTGCCCCTGGCAGTCACTTCCCTCTTCAGGATCTGATTCTCAGGATCAGTCTTTCTGGTGGCACAGGGTTGCTGTGACAAACCACAGCCATAAATCAACATGGGGAAGTGCTTCGTAAATGACAGCACGTTATATAAATACCCAAGGGAATCATTATCACTTTATTGCCACTGAGTGAGAGGTTGCAGCGTGTTGCTGATACCCGCCATGTTCTGCTGGTGAATTACTGAAATGTTTAGCTAAGGGACTTCTAATATCGTTTTGTCTTCTGTAGCAGAATACTGACAGAGGCCTCTTGTCATAGGGGCACATTCCCCACTCTGGTTTGTTTTACACTGATGCAAAGTGCAACCCATATGGTAGGCCCATGAAGAGGGTGTGTGGGGTAATCTGTAAGAACACAGCTGCTGGAGCCAAATTTTCTTCTGCCACTTGCCTGCTTTGTGACTTTGGGCAAGTTACTTAACTTTTCTGTGCTTTCTAATCTGTAAAATAGGGCTAATAATAGTACCTATCCTATAGGATTATGTGAAGATTAATTCATGCACAGCTTTTAGCACAATGCCTGGATCACAGTGAGTGCTATAGAAGCGCTGCTGGCTGTTACACTTGTTCGTTGATGTTGACCAACATTGATAAAATTTGCAGGAACCACACATTGGTGACAATGTTAAGCTTTGCGGTACAGTGCTATAGTATAGAAGGCTCCAGATCAGCAGCTTACCCTACAGGGAGGATTCCTCAAGGCTCACTAAGAAATGGCTTCTGTGACTAATTTCCTACATGGAACAAGGGCTGTGCCAGGCTGGTGAGGATCTGCCCTATTTGGCTCACCTCGCCTCGTCTCATGCCATATCATCCTGAAACTCCACACCCACCCACAGTGAAGCCTTTTAGGTCTTGGAATGTGATATGATCTCCTCTCTCTTGAACACACACTATTTCTTTTACTTGGAACCCTCTTTCTCTGCTACCATGGTCACAGGTCTACCTGTAAGCTTGCTCATACCTGTCTACCTATCCCTCAGGTCTCTGTTTAGATGTAATTTCTTGGGGTGATTTGTCCTGATGTTCTTAGTTGGTTTGGAAAAAAAGTGTTAGGATGCAGTACAGTCTTTAATAATGATTGAAATGAAAATTATTACCCTGAAAACTTTAGAGTAATGGCATTTGCTTAACCAATTGTACATTTGTTTTAGGTAAATGATACACTACTATTTGTATCATCTGAACGTAACATACAGATACTAGAGGCCCAGTGCACAAAATTCGTGCATGGGTGCGGTCCCTAGGCCTGGCTGGCAATCGAAGTGGGAGAGTCTGGTGTGGGAGGGCAGGTCCCAGCTGACCTCTAGGCCCTGAGCCTCCCCTTTCTGCCTGAGTCACGGTGCTGAGTCCCCATGGAGAGATGCGGTGAGCGTGGCCTGATGCTGTAGGTTGGGGAACAGCATGGGTCTCTGGGTCGCCCAGTGGTGCTGCATGGAAGCCTGGTGGGCAGTGCACTCTCTCCCAGCTGGCCTCACAGACCAGCTCCTGCATGAACGCACAGGGAGCCCAACTGGCCCCTGCAGTCCCAGCAGTTGCAGCCCAGATCGCCTGGAAGATGCTCCTTATGGGTGCCTGGCACTCCAGCATGTGAGCCCTTGTGTCCCGGGGAAGGGTAGCAAGGGGAGTGAGCTTGGCGACACCCCACATTCTCAGCATACCTCCGTCCCCATTCCCCCTACCCCCAGGTAGCCAGTGAGAGGTTGCAGCGTGTTGCTGATGCCCGCCATGTTCTGCACTGCCCCCTGGTGGTCAGTGCACATCATAACAAGTGATCAAACTCCTGGTCTCTCAGTAGAACTCCTGGTTGAACCACCGCCTGAGGGGACAATTTGCATATTAGCCTTTTATTATATAAGATTCTTTTTTTTTTTTTACAGTAGTTTGCTCAGTTTCTTAATTGTACAAATTTCTGTTTTCCTTCTCTTTCTCTGTTTGGCTGTCTATGCCCTTGTGCCAGCTCTTGACAAAATCAAGATTGACTCCTTTTTTATTTTTTTAAGAAACAGTAAGTTGAAAGTTTTACACCATTGAAAAAATCTAGAAAACAATGTCCAATGGCTTCTACTCTTCCTTTTAAAATTTTATCTGAAATAAATATCTGAGCATCATTCAGATATTGCTCATTCATTTCAACTCTCATTTTATAAACAAAGACAACAGAAAAAAGACAGGAAGATTTATATCTAAGCCTACTAGGTGAGAGGTAGGTAAAGGTGATTTTTACTTTACTCCTTTTGTTTCCTCTGCATTCTCTAATTTTCTACAATCAACAGACCCCCTAATAACAATTTATTAAAATGGACAAGAGAATACAAGGATAACTTCAACGTTCTCTAACTTCAGTTCCAGTCAACAAAATTCAATAGGCAAAGAGGGTTGAGAGGGAGGAGCATTCAGAAGTGTACAGCTCCCTGCCTCCAAGGACATGGACGTCCAGAAAACAGATTAGGGAAGAGCCCGTGGAAGATGCTCCTACAGCTGCCCTACTGAAAATTTCCCTCTGGTCTCCTTTTCCTTCCCACCCGCTTCTCTCCTTTTCTGCTTCCCTTTGATATATTTTCTTTCTTTCTTTTCTCACCTACAGCACCTGCTTTCCTTACCATCATCTCAGGGCCTCTGTTCAAGCTCAGCTCCTTCAAAGAAGAGTGCCACCTTCTTCCCACACCTTCCTCATCACATTGTTTTTCCTCTGACTGCAACTCAGTTCCCCTTGATTTCTTCTCACTGATCAGGGACAAGGAAAGCACATAACATTGAAACTGTAAGATATCCAGGGATGCCTTTCTAGTTGGTGCTTACAAACTTTTCCTAAACAAAACTTTTCACATAAAAAGGTATATAATTGAATCTTTCAAACTTGACCTTTTAAAAATGTGGTTTTTTAAATTACTTCTTATTTTCCCTGTTTCCAACATATTAGAATAAGAGAGAGAGAGAGAGAGAGAGAGAGAGAGAGAGAGAGAGAAAGAGAGAGAGAGAGAGAGAGGTAATTCAGTGTTTTCAGCAAGTTAATAGTCTGCCTCTAAATGTTATTGAATCTGAGAGTTAGGAAACAATTATGTCCCATTCACTTAAAATTTTATTTATTTATTTATTTATTTATTTATTTATTTATTTATTTATTTTTAGAGAGAAACATTGATTTGTTGCATTTATTAGTTGATTCTTATATGTGTTCTGATCGGGAATGGAACCCAAAACCTTGGTATATTGGGATGACACTCTCGCTAATCTGGCTACTTGCCGAGTGCCCATTTACTTATTTAGGAAAAAAAAAAAAATCAAGTGGTAGGAGGAGGGGAGGAAACATAAATAGGTAATTATTATGAAGAAAAGCAGCTCTGAGTGTGTCACCGATTCTCCCCATTTTGCCATTCCAGAATGGAAAGGGACCTCAGGTGTCAGGTCGTCTCTCTCATTCTCCGCCCCGTTATCCAGTGCAGGGATGCTGCCTATATGATTTCCACCATCCTCTTGACAAGTGCCAGAATATCTCAACTCTCCCACTACAACTTTGCATGTCCGCTGGAGTTACCTTGATGTTGTGCTGGAATTTGCCTGCCTGTGAGTTCCACACACCAAGCCTAGCTCTGCCTGTGGGAGCCACAGATACAAAGTTGGCCTCAATGGTATATCATCTGAAATGTTGCTTTTCCAGGACAAACACCTCCATTCCCCCTCCCACATAGTGTTGAGACTCACCACCAGCCTGTTGGTCATCTCACGGTGTGTCTGTCTTTTCTCTTGGAGGGGACAAAATGGAGCACAGAATTCTTTGGGAGCCTGATAGGTGCAAGCATGACATTCTCAGGTCCATGATGCTCTCTGGCCAGCCCTGTGACTGCCCAGTCTCCTTTGCTCTTTTTCCCTTTCTCAGCCACTGCCTATGTGTCTCAGGAACCCTAGAGCTGGTGGCCTGGGCACTTTGCCCTGTCTTTATTCTCTTTCATCCTTATGTGGAAGATTTTTTATTTTAATTGTTTGTTGGGCTTCTATAGAACCTTGACAAACCTCTTTCTCAGCAGCTTGGTAGGAACTGGTTGGGGACTACTTATTTGTTTCTCTTCTCTTTTCTCCTAGTTTGAAAGCTCTTGCCATTTTGCTGGCAATGGCAGCAGTTTCACCCTGGGTTTGTGGGTCGAGGTTTTGGTTTTGGACCTTGGCCTCACTATCCAGTTTGACGGGTGCCCAGACCTGGCTCAGAGCCTCCCATTGAGACTTACCCAGGATGGCTGTGGAGGGCAGGGCAGGGCAAGGCAGGTTTGGGGTGAAGTAAAGATGGGGTGAGTAGAGCGGGTGTGCCTGGGTTGCATGGGAAACTGACTTGTTTCTCTAAATCACTTGGGCCTGGTGATGGCAGAGCTGGTAGAGGTGGCAGAGGTGGCAATGGAGGAAGTGGATTTAACTGAGTCGTAGTCCTGGCTCATCAGCGGGGAGCCGCTGGGCAAGTTATGTGTCCTTTCCCAAATGAGACACTGGCTAGCACTGCCCACTGCTGCCACTTGTCAAGCACTGACTCCGACACCGTGCAGCCAGCAGCTTCACAGGCATCATCTCCTTCGATTATGGCAGCAAAGCCACAGGAAGGTCATATTCCTGTGCTCACTCGACAGAAGAAGAGATGTAATTTCGAGCGGTTAAGTACTTTGCCCAAGGTCAAGAAGAAGAGATGGTAACTTAGAGAGGTTAGGTAACTTGCTCCAGGTCACTGTGTTTGTACCGAGTTCAGCTGGGATTTGAACCCAAGTGGTCCCAGCGCCTGTTTTCTGAACCACAATGCTATGCACCAGCCACCTCCACCCCTCCATTTTGCTCAGTTTTATGGCCTGTCATAATTCAGCCGCAGCTCTAGGGTCCCAGGAGGACCATGTTCAGATAATTTGTCATTAGTGTGACAGCAGCATCCGGGAGCTTGTGTGTTTATGCTCCTCCATGTTCTACCTCTGAGCTAAGGAGGCCTATGTTCCAGCCTGCAGGCACATGTCATGTTCAGGTAGCAAGAGTATGTTTCCCTCAGAAATGGTCGTATGGCAGGTTTGCTATCAGCATCTCCATATTCAAGGATAAAAACTCAGAAACAACCAAGTGAGAGTTTTCTTTGAGTGGGAAGCCTCTCTAAAACATTGCTACTAATTATTCATGTTGGCTGAAGTTGTTTACGTAAAATATTTTTTTTCTTGTAGACATAAGAAAAATTAATTGCTCTGGCCTTTTCTCTGTGACTTTCTGGTATTCCAGCATGCCAGTGCCTGAGAAAGCTTAACACATAGAATGAGTAATACTCTGTAGTTAAGGACTGACATTTCAGTTGCCCAAGGTTTTGGAAATGTTATTGCAACATGGGAGTCAGCCCTTGAGAGAAGAGGGCAGGGGGAAGTGAGGAGGAGAGAGAGAGAGAGAGAGAGAGAGAGAGAGAGAGAGAGAGAGAGAGAGAGAGAGAGAGAGAAGCTTGTTGTCCTTTACTGAAAAAAATCCTTTCTTCTTTAAGGATCTTAATTTGCTTTCCTTCAACACAACATAATATTGTAGTTATTATTTCCTTGGATTTACACATTGTATTGACAAGGCTCAGTGATCCTTGGGTCTGTATAGAATGCAGCATTTTCCTATTTATTACCACAACATGTGTGCATGTATGACAGAAGGTTAGAGAAATGTTTCACATTGAAAGATAGCAGATCTGAGGCATCAGAATGGGCAGCAACCTGGTGTAGGGCAGGAGAAGAAACCAGAGAGCCTATTTTTATAGATTTATGTACTTCCCATCATAGAGGCAAAGTTCAAACTTCCAAGAAAACCCCCCAACACCTTGGCATAAATACTATATGGCACATAGAAAGTGTACTCAGTACTTGTGAATTCTACTCTTCTTCCTCACCAATAATATAATCATATTTACTATAGACTTGCCATTTCCATAACTAAAAGTAGTTAGTGTTGTCATGTAAAAGTCAGATTTCTCTGTCTCAATTGCTGTTCATTTATAAGTTTATTTTGAACCCAGTTACATCACTAGGCACCCTCCAGTACCACTTACCTAACTATGGTTCCAGCTTGCACGGCTTCTCCTGTTCTCTCTCTCTCTCATCTGTTTGTATCTGGGTATAACTTAATCTTCTGCCTCTTTGTTGTCTTTCTGCCTAAGTGAGGAACAAGAATGCTGAGATTGTTTAGGACACACCTGTGCGCTGTTGCAGAGCGGCTGATCTCCAGGGAAGGCTGGTTTTGCCACACAGGTGGTGACTGAGAGGCCTCCGCAAGCTCCAAGTGCAGAGTGGGGACAAAACAAAGACAGTAGATGTGGAGGTGGGAGTCGGGGAAGGGGGAAGGAAACAACCTTCAACAGGGTATTTAGCAGATGCTGCTCAGTTACTCTGAGTGCCAAGTTGTAATTGGAAAGGCAAATATCACAGGGGAATAGAATTTTAACATGTATATGTGCACACACCCCCCTTACCTGCCTTGCCCTTTTCTCTCTGAGGTGCATCCTCTTCTCCCTTTTCTTTCTCAAGTAGTTCCTCTTCCTTGACTTGCTGATAGAAAATTAAAGATTGAACCCTCCATCCAGGTTAACCCCATTCCCTGTTGGAGCCACAGGTCAGAGGAGGGTTGCCCCTGGATGTGGCTTTTTTTTTTTTAAAGGGGGGTTAAATCAGTACACTGAAGAAGGACTGAAGTACAGTTACTATTGCCATTGTAGGTGCCAGTGCAGCAGGCAACACAGGGGTCTAGATTTTGGGGTTTTGGAACACAAACTAAAATGCGTTGTCAGTTAGGTTTTTGTGGTTGTAGATGCAATTGGATTCTATATGGCCCGGATTAGAATGGGGATAAATGTGGGTCATTTAATATTTCTGCTTTGTACTTCCTGTCTAAAGCACTGAGTACCTTCCATCCATTTCGCCCTCCAGAAGTTGTGTTAGTATGAGGAGGCTTGTCAGCTACTTACTCTCTTTGAGCTATGTACTTAACTTTTTTTGGACTCAGCTTCTTCATCTATGAAATGGGGTTGACTCCTTCATGTTGTGATAAATGGATAGTAGCCAATAAAATCAAGGGATAGTTTCCATCTGTAGAGTAGCATGTGAAGAATTTTAACCTTAAAAATTCGATTCTATTACAATATTAATGAAATAGTCATCTGAAAATATTGTTTCACTAACAAAGAAATGCACCCAAAAGAATAACAACATTATTTTTATCATTATCTATCAGATTGGCAAAGATAAAATATATTGATCATATGTAGTGTCTGTGAGACTATGGGGATATTGGATCAACTTTTCTGCAAAGTATATTGTAAATATATTTTACAATTTAAAAATGGTCATGATTTTTGATGAAGTGATCCCTTTTCTAGAAATTTATTCTAAAAGAAAATCAGAAAGGTACTTAAAGATATATTTATAAGCTGTTCATCTTAGCTCCATTAATAAGAGTAAAAATAGGATATAAAATACATGTCCACTAAAAGGCAATTATTTAAATGAATTATGATATACTCCCAAAAGCGTATATCATTTAAACAGCTACAGTTAGCTGTTTAAAGGGAAGATGTAACTCTATGTTTATTGATATGAAAAGATATCTAGAAAATATTGTTAAGGGTAAAGTAAATTATGGAACTCTGTTTAAT
Source organism: Murina feae (assembly GCA_004026665.1). Lineage (NCBI taxonomy): Eukaryota > Metazoa > Chordata > Mammalia > Chiroptera > Vespertilionidae > Murina > Murina feae. The sequence goes on along the minus strand of PVJC01017987.1, from coordinate 21,071 downwards.
ATTATTGTACTTGGATGGATATATTTATATCTATAATTATATTAATATACATAAATACTACTATATTTGTGTATATGGTCTTTGGATGAGAGAGTTATTGGGGAGTGACTTTTACTTTATATACCATTGACCTACTTAAACATTTTTTATAGTGAATGGTGTTATGTTTTATAATCAGCCCAAACCATAATAATAAAGAAGAAAAAAAGAACCCAAGGGGCACTCAAATAAAAGAAACTCTGCATTCTACTGCTTCTACTAATTTCTCTCATTTGTAATATGACCACTGAATTGGATACACTCAACTTCTGATCAGCTAAGCAGCTACACAGGCCTAGGCTATTTACAATGGACTAAAGAAAACAGTAAAAGATAAACAAGTCTGAGATAAACAGTCTAAAGATATGATACAAATTGGTGGGACCGCCATAAATAACACGCTAATCTACTTAATGAAATAATATATGACAGGCACCCGATGAGCCTGTGAATTGAATATCATGTGAAAATAAGGTTGTCGAATGTTCGCGTAAGTGATAGGGGCCACCGTGGGGGGACGATGGGCCCTGCACTCAGTGGTGTGGGAAGTACGAGTCTGTCTGCAGCCTCTTTTCTCTCGGAGAGACCCAGTGGTGGGCCTTAGAGACTTTCAGTCTACTTTGCCTTTATTTTGGACTGAGTCCTAGATGCTATCATGTAAAAATATCCCCACTAATGCATATTAAGATGGGACATGCTTCCTTTTTTTATTTTGTATGCCTTTGTATCACTAACCTGAGAGGGGAAAAAAGAACCCATATCCCGATGCGTAACTAAAAACCTCCCGGTGGGATTTGTTTAGTGTGAGAGAGTGATTAGTAATTTTTAGTGATTAGTAATTTTCTCCCTCAGGTGGTTTTTCTGCATTCCTGTAGAGATCGTGTACACAACAGGGCTGCCAAGTGAGAAGAAAAGACTCAGGCAGAAATATCACGCTTTAGAAAACAGTATGTGTGCGCGTGTGTGTTTTAAATAACTATTTTAGTTACTTTGACAAATAAAGTGCTTTGATTTGGAATCATTGCTTTTATGTCTTACATAATCTCTGGTTTTGCAAAAAGTTCCATTATGTAATGATTTTATACAAGGGAATTATATCTGTGTTCCCATCTGCTCACAACCCCCTTCTCCCATATACCCTTTCTATTCCCCTTATTGGTTTTGGAAAACAAGCCAGTTCTAAAAATCTTGGCCTTAGGGCCCCTTAGGGATTTACTTGTAGTTTTTTAAGGAGCCACTGTGGAAATTACAGGATCGAGGCAGGAGGAGTTTAGCTTTTCAATTAACAAAAAGAAAAAAAGACTGAGGTCTACAATGAGAGCTCCATGAAGGAGGACCGTTCTTTAGTGTCTCCTCAGGTCAACCCAGTCCGCTTCCCAATGGAGCGGGCATTCCCATGAACCCATGTTCACCTGGGCAGTTGGGTCACTAGCAAGCGTATGTGGTTGCTTTCTTCCTGCCACACCCTAGAGATTGGTAGTCATTTAGCACAAAGATTAAGCAACCTGTGTGGCCTCAGGATTTTCCCACTTGAAGCTTTCATAACTTTACTTTTGCATATCCATTGGCACATAGACTGGGTCCAGTGACCTAGTTTGTAATTGCTAGGTCCTCAGAATGTTGCTCTCTGAACTCAAGAAAGTGATAGACTGTGTTTGGATTACTCTTTGGTTTCTAAGGCTAACATGGGTGCTTAGAACAGTAAATGAAATAAGCTTTAAAGTTGAGAGTTAATGCATTTACACTGAAAAATTGAATAGTTTGTTGACCAACCTTATCTAGTGGTGGATGTTAGCCATGCTCCCTTGCACTCCTCCTCCTCTATCCTCTCCTCCTTGTCCTCCTCCTCGTCCTCCTCCTCCTCCTCATCATCATTACTGTCACTTATGTAGTCACTGCAATTTGCAGGTACAAGCACCTTCTCATGCATTTTTTTTTGGTCTTTATGGCAGTTCTTTGAGGCCCCGGAGGGTGTTGAGGGTCTCACCATTTTAGACATGAAGATGCTGAGTCTCTAAAACACACACCTAGTATCAGAGCACAGAGAGAATCTAGATTTTTCTAACTGAGAGCATGTTACTCTTTCTGAAGCACTTTAGGGAGGGGTGACCAAGAACTTTAACCTTTGGCTGAGATCCTAGCCTGCTTTGAACTCTGATCTTGAGCAGAGACTAGAGTTACCTTTCAAATACAAGTGATGGCTTAGAATGGATGGATTAGTCATTCTGCCAGTTCAGTGTAATTACTGAAGGAAATATGAGTCCCCCCCCCCCCCCGCCACTTCATAAATTGGCGATGTGATGGTGCAGGGAAGTGTCCTGACAAGCCTGAGGTGTCACCTTGTGAGGTCCTCCCCAGAGACTGCTTTAGGTTCCATGCAATGAGTGAACCACCCCCAGTCCTGTCTCCATGGATACAAACACAGAACTTGCTCTCTTAAATTCTCTAAATCCAAGTGTGAATGGCAATCCCAAATTGGCTGTTCTAAGCCACGCAGGACAGCAGGAAGCATTTAAATGAACCAAAAATATAAAGTGAGACTAAGCAATGACTAGGGAAGAGGCAAAGGTGGATGACTTTCCATTGCCCTGGCTGGAGAACTTGAATAGGCTAATATGCCCACAAATAATCCTACATTTTACCATATCTTCCTTCCCATTCTGGCCATCATCCCATTGTCACATCAGGGCTGTAAGCTGTTGTGCAAGTTGGAAAAAGAAAGAGAGCCGGGTGGGGTGCGGTGGGGGGTGAAGGGTGGGAGTGTAGGAGGCTCAGAACAAAGACTGGAATAAGTTAGCACGTAGAAGTTCCAGAATATAGCAACTCTAATGTTAGGGAGACATTTTCTATTTTTATTTTTCAAGCCTAGTGCAGTGCTAGGCACATAGTAGGAGTTGCTCAATAAATATTTGAGAAAATGATAATAAACTACTGTGGGCCTTGACTAACCTCACTAGAAGTTTCCTATGGGTCAAGTTCCCAGTTCAAACCGTTGGCTCCTCCTGAGGGCTGCCACTAAACTGGCCACTCTATTCTTGCAGTCATTTGTGGGGGCTTTCCCTGGCTTTGAGGGCCTGCTAATTCAAAAGACTATATGCCCCCCTATGTTCATTGCAGTGTTATTTACAATAGCCAAGATTTGGAAGCAACCCAAGTGCCCATCAGTTGATGAGCAGATAAAAAAAGCTGTGGTCCATTTACATAATGGCATACTACTCAGCCATACAAAGAAAGAAATCTACCTTTTGCAACAGCAAGGATAGACAATATTATGCTAAGTGAACTAAGCCAGTCAGAGAAAGACAAGTACCATATGATTTCACTTATATGTGGAATCTAATGAATAAAATAAACAATCAAACAAAGTGCAGACAGACTCGTGGATACAGAGAACAAACTGACAGCTGTCAGAAGGGAGGGTTTTGAAGGCTGGGTGAGAAGAGTGAAGGGATTAAGCAAAGAAAGAAAAAGAAAGGCTCATGGACACCGACAACAGTATAGTGATTGCCAGAGGGAAGGGGGTTAGAGGAGACAGGAGAGGGTATAGGGGGATGAATGGTGATGAAAGGAGACTTGGCTTGGGGTGGTAAACACATGTACAATTGTATTAATCAATGTCACCCCAAGAGAAACCTAACAAAGCCAAACCAAACCCTATATATAAGTGGATAAGTATGTGTGTATATATGTATTATCAAATGTGTGTATATATATATGTATATATGTATATATGTATATATATATTCATATTTTAGAAAAGTCTGGAAGGACAAACACCAAATAGTTAACGATGGATATCCATGGAAAGAGAAAATGGAGGCTGATGATAATATAATCAACTGATCAGCGATAGCTCTAGTATCTTCTCTCTCCTTATGCTATTTTGGACTTTATGTCATAGGAAGAGGAAATGAAAAGATGGTTAACTTAATTCTGCATTTCTGAGCATTTTTGCCTATGCCTCTTTTCTCCTATGACATGTTTGTGTCTCTGTGTTGAAATTATTGGGAAACTATTAGTGAATCAGAGGTTGTGGATTAGTGCCAGAGTTCATGTATCTGCTTTTTTTTAATTTTATTGTTTCCCATGATTTGAGTGTAATGGGCAATATGTACAGCCAGGAGTAGATTAAAGGTATTTAAAAAAGATTAATAAACTATAATTTCCAAGAGTTTTATGTTAGAATGCAGATGACTCCTTTCTCGGGTTCAAAGGAAGTCTTGAGCAAAATGGTAAGGATGAAGCAGTTGTTGGTTGTGTCTTCTTTCAATGCCCATGCTCTTTAGTTATCCCGAATGGCAGAGGTTTTCAGGTGGACCCAGGTCTGAACATCATCTTCATCAGTTACCAAACATGTGAACTGGGGCCCACTCGTTTAGTCTTCCAAGCCTTAGTTATGGGGATTTTGTGAGGATTAAGTCATTTCCATCTGTAAAAATGCTTAGTACACACAGCAGATGCTCAATGGCTGTTTTCTTCTGATCCTTTTTTTTTTTTTTTAAAGGATTCTCTCAAAAATGCTTTTGGGTTTTGCTGTTCTCAGGGCATTTCAATATTTACCAGTGCCTTATAGCTTAGGACTATCTGCAGTTGTGTCACCTCTTTCTTTACTCTCTCTGTTTCCCTTCTTTCTTCTCCATTCCTCACTCCTTGGTCATTTCATCTTGCCTTCTCCTCTTCCTTCTTACTTCCATTCACAACTCTATACCTTCTTCCCTTCCGCTTCTTCATTCATTTCCCAAGACCACTGGGGGAGAGACAAGTTGGTCACAGAGAAAAGAGAAAGAAACACAACATAGAAAGGGAATAAAAGCAACTCTTCCTCCTTCACAGTTGAGTCACACAGGATCTCTCTCATTTCTCCAAACTGTGCTTTGTTGTATCTCCATGTCTTTGCACATGCTGTTCCTTTTTTTTTTACTTTCCCTACGTTACTTGGCTAAATGACACTTGTGCTTCCGATCTCAGAGGCATTTCCTTGGGGTGTTCGAGCGGTCCTGGGGCTCACTGTGCCCACAGTGTTCCATGTTTCCCAGATCAAAATACTGATGTGATTAAACTGGAATTGCTCATTTAACAGCCTCTCTTTTTTTCTGAACTCTAAACTTTCATGCACAAGGAATGTGTTTCACTTGTTTATTTTCCCACTTCTAGCACTTGGCTCAGGGCTTGGCACTTAATAGGTGCTTGTTGAATGGAGCTGTAACTTGATGTGTTCATGGTCAAGGTGTCTGGGAGAGAGCCTGATGAGTTTTTTCTCCAGCTGAATTCTGCTCTGGGACCTCTGTTCTATTCTTACACTAAAGCTTTAGTCCACAATCTCAAGTAACCCCAAATAAAAGCAGGAAAAAGTATCAGATACTATCTGTGCCTATTTCATTAGAATAAAATTCCAAACCCCCTCAGCCTGGGGGTTATGGCTCCAAGTGAACTTCTCATCCTTTCATCCCTCCTTGAACCCGATGATACAATCACACAAACTTGCCAACTTATACTTACCTTCTTGTCTTTGCTCATGCCTTTTCCTCAACGTGCAGGGGTGAGTTTTTTTATTCTTTGCTTATGGAAAGTCTTCTTCTCCCTCCAGCTCTAGTTCAAATAATGGTTCTTACCGTTTAGAGTTATTGTGAGAATTAAATGAGATAAATTGCATAAATGCGTAGCACAGGTGTTACCATGGAAGAAGCACTTTGTAAAGATTTAACTATTAGCATTTTTTTCTCAATCAGACTATAAGCTCAGAGAGGGTAGGAATCATGTTTATACTATTTATATCTGTACTCTAAGTACTCAGCATAAGGCTGAGTATATAGCAAATGCTCAATAAATGGGTGAATAAATGAAGAGATAATGGTCTAAATCAGTGATTTTCAGCTGGTGTGCTGCAATAATTTTAAAAACATGTAATATCTGACTATTTAGTCAGGGGCAGTGACCTCTTTTCTCCTAGATTGTCAAATAAAAAAAATGACAACAGCCAACACAACAATAGCCGTCCGATGTGAATGAATGAAAATGATACCTATTTTTTTGGGGTCAGATCCGCAAACATATTTTTTGTTGTTCCACAAAATTTTAGTAATTAGTTTATGTGTGCCATGAGATGAAAAAGGCAGAAAATCCAGTAGGGCAGGCCACTTAGTATATGTAGCATGCTTTCTCTAAGCCCTATTAATTTTGGATAACAACAGTATCAGAATAATTATAATACATTTAAAAATATGTTTTTATTGATTTCAGAGAAGAAGGGAGAGGGAGAGATAGAAACATTAATGATGAGAGAACTATTGGTTGACTGTCTCCTGCACACCCCACACTGGGGATAGAGCCCGAAACCCAGGCATGTGCTCTGACAGGGAATCAAACTGTGACCTCCTGGTTCATAGGTTGATGCTCAACCACTGAGCCATGCTGTCTGGACATAATACATCTATGTTTATAACTTTTATTTAAGTTTTTGAATTGGTAGTACATTCATAGGTTTTAAATATAAAACATATAAAAACTATTAATTAAAAGATTCTTTTTCTTCCCTGCCCTTTATTCAACCATCTTTATCCCTCTGATAACCACTATTATTGCTTTCTTATTATCTTATCAGGGATAATTTTTAATGGAAATAGAAATCAATACAAATATACATATGCACCTTTTGTTTTATTTTTCTAATATAGTAAAATAGTATATACCACTTAATTTTAGTAAGTATAAAGATTTTTTCATATTAGCACATTAGTAGTTTCTTAATTTTTTTACAGTATCATAGTATTCCATGTAGATGAACTCATAATTTATTTAATTAGTTCCTATAGGTCGTTGCCAAATTTTTCCATTACAACAAAGCTACTCATAATATCCCTGCACTTCATTTGTTTTACATTTGTATATCTGTAGCAAAAATTCCTAGAAGTAGAATTGCTGGGTCAGTAGAATATGTACTTTGAAACTTTGTTAGACACCGTCAGGTAGCCAGCCCTTCATAAGAATTCTACCAATTCATACATAGCTCACTAACAACATATAAAAGTGCTATTTTTTACGCAGTTTTGCCAACATAGTTTATTATTAAACTTTTGGAATTTTTGCAGTCTATTAGATAGAAGAAAATACCTTCAACTTCACCTAGTTGTTTTTACAGAGAGGAAGGGAGAGGGATAGAGAGTTAGAAACATTGATCAGCTGCCTCCTGCACACCCCCTACTGGGGATGTGCCCGCAACCAAGGTACATGCCCTTGACATGTTTCTTTGTCATCGCATTTTGGCTGCTTCCTGTGTTTGTTTCTATGCATTGGGTAGAGCTGCTATGTCTCCTTGAGTTGGAAGAGTGGCCTTGTGTAGTAGGTGTTCTATAGGGCCCAGTGGCTCAGGCTCCCCAGTCACCTAAGTTGTGAGCTCTAGATGCACCCCTGTGTGAGCTGTGAGCATAGTCTTGTTGTAGTTGAGACGTAATTGCTATTGGTGTCAGTAGGAGGAATTGACATCCAGACCAACTGGCTGTGAGGACAGCTTTGACTACAGTGGGAGAGCTGCTGTGTAGGAGAGACCCCTATGTAGTAGAACTTGCTTCAGTGGGGCTTTAGTGCTCACAGAGTCTGCCCCTTAAGTGTGTCACTTATGGATGTGTAGAGTTGTAATCTGGTATGGTCTGACACTGACTAATGGGTACACTGGCTCTTGGGTCTCCAGGGAGGTGCAAAGTCAGCCATTGCCTGAGGCCACCCAGCAGGAGCTGCAGAGACATCTTCAGATTCCTCCCTTTTGTATCAGGTTTGGAAGTTCCCAGATGAGGCTCAGCTATGGATCAGATCAGGCTGGTGCTGGTGCTGGATTGTGGGCCTTTTATTGATAGGTTTGGGACTCTCTGACCCAACTACAGCTTGTTCGATTTTAGCCTGAGCAAGGAATATGTCATTCATATACAAAAGCCTCTACACACAGCTTGGGTGGGTTTGTAAATTGGATGAGGCAGGATCTTAGGGAATCACCAGGGCCGAGCAAACAGAATGGCTGCCAGTCAGCCCTGCAACTGAGGAGGTCCCAACATAGCAACAATGATCCCTGCGAGCACCACTGTCTGGGAAAAAGTCGCCCTGAGTTCCTGCCTCCATGCCAGACAATCCAGTTCCTCCAAGTAAGTGTCTGTTCCCCCAAAGCTTTGCCCTGATGCTGGAGCTCAAAGGAAGCAGGAGCTTGTAAATTCAGTTCGTGGTGCAGGCCTTTTAAGAGGAACAGCTGGGTCTCCAGCTATGTCTGTATCACTGAGCCCCCATCTGCACTGGTTTTTACAGCCCGTAGTTCTTACTGCCCATAGGGTCTTCTCTTCCTAGCAATGGGACCCTGGGCTAGGGGGTCTGGTGTGGGGCTGGAATCCCTCGTGCCTCTGGATGGCCTCCACAGAGGCAATCTCCCTCCAAATTAAAAAATCAGCACACGTGGGTGCTGCTTCTTGCCTCCGCACCTCCAGTCTCTGTTTTTTTTCTTTACTTCTCTAGTTGTTGGACTTCTATTCAGCTAGCTTACCAGAGGTTCTGGATGATGGCTGTTCTATATTTTAGTTGTAATTTTGATGTGGTTGTGGGAGGCAGTGAGTACAGGTGTTTACCTATGCAGCCATCTTCAAATCTTCAACAAATATTTCTTGACTGCCAACTAACTGTTAAATGCTGTGCTGGATGTCAGGTTGAATAAAATAGTCATGGCCCTCTTTTCATGGGGCTTTGCTGTGGTGTGTTAGAGTCAGCTCCCACTGGCTAGTTACATTTTCAGGAACTTTGTGAACCTTGTAACTGGCAATGGTGGGAGTATTTATACATGGAAATTGGCAAATACTACAAGTCAGTGTTTTCTTTGTTGTTTCCTTTCTTCCCCATTGCCCCGTTTATTTAAATGGGAAGTTAGTTGTTAAACACTGACCAGCACATCACTAAATTTATAGGAATTTCCCTAAACTGAGTCACCCTTCTTTCTTGTCTACTGCCACACAAGGGCCCCAGAGCACCAATACACTTTGCTTTTCACAAACAATAGTTTCTTGAGATGTTGTTAAGTATTTAAATTATTGTAAGGTATTATAGTTGACATGTTATAGGTTGTGAAACACAAGTTGAAACTTAAAAAATCAACAACTTTGCAGTGTTAAAAAATTATTATATTTAACTATATAATATGGGGATAATACTTCCTTTATGAGGTTGCTTGGGGAATAAATGAGCTAATATGTGTAAAATGCTTATGGAAATGCCAGGCACAGAGCCACATAGAGTAAGCAGCATATAAGTCAAGATCCACCCAGTTCTGATGATGCATGATATATACAGATGAATTATTTTGTGGTGCTGATAGTGCAAGTGGACAACTTAGTTGTATCTCTCAACTCCATTCAACAAGTTAGAAGGACCTCTTTAATTAAAAAAGATACTCGGAGGATTTTAGATCTGGAAACTTAACTGCTAGAAGAAAGGCAGAACATTCATTTGGAGCAGAAGAAATGCTGTACTTGTTTCTTTTTGCCATCTGACAATATTAAGGCTTTTTATTAAAAAAATAAAAGCCCTTGCTTTCCCCCCCCCCCTCCTATTTCTTTCCCTAGCTTTCCTAAGTGACTTAGGGACTCTGAGCAGGCCACACCTGATTATGGTTCCCTTATTCTATAAGAAGAGCCCAGAAGGGAAAGGGGAACCAGGCACTAACCCCACTAACCATGGGGCACTAAAGCCCCACTGATGGGCCACTAACCATGGGGTTTTGAAATTTAGCATCTTACCTCTGGTAAAATTCCCCAGCATCCACAGGGTAAAGTATATAATTTATTCCTGATTCTATTGATTTATTTTTTATATCCCAGAAAACTTTCTGGGATATAAAGGTAATTTTTTCACATGCAATCCCATATGTATTTTGTTATATTTATGACTAAGTTGTTGATTTTCTTCTTCTTGGTGGTATTGTAAGTGGTATTATTTCACAATTTTATATTCAAGTTGCTCATTAATGACATTTGTATGTTGATCTTATTTTTTATAACCTCGCTACAATCATCATTTATTAATTCCAGGAGGGTTTTTTCTTTGTAGATTATTTGGAGTTCTCTACTTTAACAATCATGCCATCTGCAAATAAAAATAGTTTTATTTCCTCCTATCTAATCAGTATATCTTCAATTTATTTTTCTTGTCTTATTTCACTGGCTAGGACTTTGAATAGGAATGATGAGAGAAGATACCTTTGTCTTGTTGTCTTTCTTAGCAGGGGGAAATGTTCTGACTCATCGTTAAGTATGAGGTTAGCTGTGGGTTTCTTTGTGTATACTTTTAGATATAGAAGCTCCCTGTAGTTCTCATTTTCTGAGACCTACAGAATGTCGATGGTTTATTTTAATCTGATCTATTAAGAGATTTGATTTATGGTCATTTCTCTCAGGTCTGGGGTGGAAGGAAGAAATGACATTTCACCCTTGATCTCTATGACTAGCTCCCAAGAGAGACTTCTTTTGCCTTCGTCCTTCACCCCTGGTCATAAAGCCAGGGATCTCTCACAGCTGCAGCTGAGAAAGAGGCGGCATGAGGTGCAATGATGAACTTGCTTTTAACTCTAAAGAGCTTCCCTAGCTGATTTGGCTCAGTGGATAGAGCATTGGCCTGTGGACTCAAGGGTCTTGGGTTCAATTTCAGTCAAGGGCGCTTGAGCAGGTAGCAGGCTCAATCCCCAGTAAAGAGTGTGTAAGAGGCAGCTGATCAGATTCTCTGTCATCATTGATGTTTCTCTCTCTCTCTCTTCCTCTCCTGCTTTGAAATCAATAAAAATATATTTTTAAAAAAATCTGAAGAGCTGACAGTTCTTATCTAAGAGACCTGGAATGAATCATAAAACCTCCTTTCTAAATTCAGGGGCATAATTACCTTATAAAGCTATGCAGATAAGTTTAATGATGTTAACCTTATAGTACTCTACAAATTTAGGTTTTAAGACTATACATTGTTAGAGGGCAGGATTCATGTTAGTTCATTTTTGTATCCCCTAAATAGTCACAAGAGCACAGTAAATGTTTAACATGTATCTTGTGTTATTGCATATATTTCCCAAGATCTCTTTCTTTGCCTCGGGACTGCGTGTGTTGGGTGCTAAATAGTGGGTGTTGTTGCATGGGCTATCACAGTCAGGTTGTGGGACCTTGGAAGAAATCACCCAAACTGCCTAACAGAGATTATTTGAATGACTATGTGAGATGAACCATATAGAGCATGCTTCAAAATATTGGCTCATGGGAAAATACTCAATAAATATTATTTTTATGGGACCTTCGTTAGGGAACTAGAGAACTGAAGAGGCAAACCGTGCAAGTTTTGGTTTCATGTTTGTAGTTTTGTTTGGTGTTTGCTTGAGGAAACTTTCTTATTTGCTCATGGGTGATCATGGAGGGGTGAAGTGAGGGGAAAATGTGGCCCAAAAGCTGACAGCTAGCCCACATTTCCATTTGGGCTGATTCGCTAGTTGTCTTCTTTTCCTGTCCACTAGGTGACACTGTTTATTCATCTATGCTACTCCATTTAGCCCTTTCCACAAATCTTAATTTAAAAGTTGCTGTTTTGGGTGGGGGTGGCGTGGGGGAGCGGTGTGTGTACTGGGAAAGAAAGTACTAGTATAAGTGAACTGCCATTGACCAACCTTTGAGGTACAATTAGGGGCCAATTGTCACTTATGGTTATGTGACTTTATGGGTTAGTTTCAAACTAATTTTTAAAACTGATTTAAAGAGCAACATGCAATTAGTCTCTGCTTCTATTCCAAGAAATGAAGGAGCACATGGACCAAGCCTTCACCAAACCAAAGGATAAAATAAAGTGTCGTGGCTTTGAATATGGAGTTGAGTATATATATATATATATGCTCTTAAATGTCTGTTTCTGTCTCCAGAATGATTGTTAATGACAGCACAGACCACTAATAAGCAGTTGAAGCAGTTTCGAGGCTAGGCTTAAGTTGGGCTTTCCAATGCAATAAAAAGAAGTCACTGCTTGGCAGAAACCAAATGCAGTGCATTCATTTGGATGTGGAGTTTGCAGAGCCCCCCCCCCCCCCCCCCCCGGTCTTCCAGGTCAGTTATGATCCCCTCTCTGCATAGCTATATTGCCACATACTTACAGGAAGTGGCCATTTACCTGGATACCACCCAGATGAAACTTGGGATGACTCAAAAGTCGCACATGTAACTTTTGGAAAGAAAAAGAATTCTAAGCGATTTTTCTGCTCTTACATTTCCAGGCAGGGGAAGTGTGTCAAGTTATCAACTCTAGGGATCAAGATATCAAAGATTTCCTCCAATTGCATTGGAGTTTAGGGCCTAGTTATCGCCTCTTCCTTGTCCATGGCAACTTTACAATTAAGTTGTTTATGCTGCTTGTTTATAGTTTAGGTTTTTTGTTTTGTTTCGTTTTGTCCTTGGAAATAACACAACCAAAAATCTCTAACAAATATTTCCCAGTTAGAATTTTCCTAGAGCTTTCCTGGCCTCCCTTGCTAATAAGCTCTTTGCTTTTCTGTGTCTACAACTAGCATGCACCATCGTGAGTTGGTGTGTAATAAACAACTAACTATACTCTCAGTTCTGGCAGCTATCTTTTGGAAGATGGTCACAAGGCCCCCCACCCCCACCCCCCAACAGGAATTGAGCTGCTTTTTAATGAACAGGCCAACTCTTTTGCGCTTGGGCACGGAGGACATTTTCATATGCTGTGAGCAGCAGTTACCATGTCTTCTATGTACTTATGCTCTGCTTCATTTAAGTGCAGTAATAACTTTAATCATTGTTACCGAGCACCATTGAATGCTCAGCACCCCTCTCTGCAATGGGGTTTCTTCCAGAAAATTCTTTAATGTGAAACCAACTCTGTGTAATCAGTTGCGTGAAGAGATGTGGGGAGCAGCAAAGATAACAGCAGCCTCCGCTTGTGACGCGGAATAGTCGTGGCTGAACCATGCATTTTGTCCCTTGATTCGTTGTGGAGCACGCGTGACTTCTGGATTTGCTCTGTCACATCTCAAGTTTGCATGGTCCTCAGAGGAAATGGGGGGGGAGCAGAGGAAAGAGAGGAGGGAAAAGGGAGAGAGAAGGGGGACAGAGAGAAATTCAGGGCTGGCTTTGGTGCATTTGAATTCTAACTGTTGAGCTATTCTCCTAATGAGTGAATACTAATTACACCAACTATTTCACATCATGTCTTGTAATTGTAAATCAAACAAATGTTCCCAGGCAAAAGGTGGAGGCCACTAAGCCTATTTCATTGATGATACAACCGGAATTTAAAGCCAGGGCTCCAGAGGAGATAGGCTTTGTCAATTTATTTAATTTCATGACATGTGCCTTGCTCCTTCAATGCTACCTTGGCATACAGGCTGCAGGCTTTAATGCAACGCTTTCATTTCAACAGTTAACATGCTATTAGCGATAGTTGTAGCACTTTCTAGGGACATGAAGATAAACAGCTTTTTTTTTTTTTTTTTTTTTTTTTTAGAGGCATGGGTTGTGTTGTGCTTTTCTCAGAGAAAATGAGAAATAGGTTATGGAGCATGGAGGGTGCTGCCCTCATTAACAATGCCTGCAGGTCTTTACCAAACTCTAGCTAGGGATTTGTGTACTGTCTGCCAGTGAAAATATAACAGTGCTGCTTCCCGGGGGAAGATGTGACATTACATGTTACATTTGAGCACGACAGGCCCTCAAAGATCTGTTGTAGCTTTTAGAAGAAAGTGAGTTTTTCTTTTCTGTGCCAGATTGATCTTCCTAAAGCACCTTGCCCTTTAAATCTTCGGGTGGTTTGTTGTTTATTAAGTCATGCTGAAACCTAGTGGAGACAAAAGCCTTCCTCCATCTAGTCGTGTCTTTTCCAGTCTGTGCTCAGGCACTCCCCTGCATCTCCCTCACCAACCAGCGGGGACTCTGGATTTGGCTCTCCCTGTCTTTGAGGAGGCCTGTCACTCTTTCCAGGTGCTCTCAGGGACTCTCCTCCCTAAAACACATCTCTTAGGATCGGAATCCTGCTCACCATTAAAGGGCCAGTTTATTTTTTAAAAAAATATTTTTACTGATTTTAGAGAGGAAGGGAGAGGGAGAAAGAGATAGATACCGTATTTCCGGCGTATAAGATGACTGGGCGTATAAGACGACCCTCAACTTTTGAGAGGATTTTCCTGGGTTAAAAAGTCCGGACGGAAACAATGCGGTACAAAAAGGAGCCGACTGGAGACACTTGCGTTCTCTGGCTCCATTGCAATGAATGGAGTGCAGCCGTTTTTGAGCTCCCCCCAACCCTATGCGGTGACTGCAGATTTTCCAGTCTGGCTCAGAAGTTTCAGCACCCACCCTATAAGATGACCCCCGACTTTTGAGAAGATTTTCCTGGGTTAAAACGTCATCTTATATGCAGGAAAATACGGTACATCACTGATGAGAGAATTATTGCTTGGCTGCCTCTTGCACACCCCCAGTGGGGGACTGAGCCTGAAACCTGGGCATGTGCCCTGTAGGGGAATCAAACCTTGACCTCTTGGTTCATAGGTTGACACCCAACCACTGAGCAATGCCAGCTGGGCTTAACGGGCCAGTTTAAATAATCACCTTCTACAAAAAGTTTTCCCTGATTCTCTTCTGCCTTGAGTCAGAGGTAATTTTTCATTTCTCTGAATGTTGTACCTCCTTTATGGCCCTTGGATCTTGTTTTGATTGGTAGCTGCTTGTGTCTGCAGCATCTCTCCTACAACACTACCAGCTAGGCCCTGGGGAGTAGATAATCTGTGTCTGCCTCAGTGCTTTGTGCAGCATCATGTACACCATATGTAGTCATAAATATTTTTTTGAGTAAATGAATAGCTTAAAACATACACACTGTCTTTCTGGACTAATTTTAATAGCTGTTTCTGAGTGCTGATAATATAAAATAACAGTAAAAAATAATTAGGAGTATAGATTTTAGACAGGTTTGGCTTCAATGATATTTTTCAAACAGTTAGCTTCTTTCAGATGTGTTTGACATATAGTGGGTGCTCAATCAACCAGCTCATAGCTACCTGAATGCAGTACCACAGCAAATGAGGCTCCACAATGAGGCAGTGAGAGTTTTAATCAGACTCTTCGGAATTTATGAACTGGAGAACAATTTTTCCAGATTCACATGGAAATTGGAAACTTTAAAAGGTAGAATGGATCATTTTGATTCTTGATGCCCATGCATGTGGGGACTGTTGGCAATAAAGGAAGAGAAACATGTTTAAATGCAACATGAACTAATACTAACACTTACTGAGCACTTATTGTGTGCCCATTATTCTACATGACGCTCTGCCCATTATTCTACATGCATTACTTCATCTGGCTTCCCAATAATGATTATTTCCACTTTATAGATAACAAACTGAATCTTAGAAAAGTTAAGTAAGTTGTTGTATATACCATTAAATGTCTTTGGGTAAAATTATTTCCTTCCAGAAGAGAACAGAGTACAGAATCTCTTAGGCAATGTTAGAAACAGGAATTTTCGATCAACCCCAACCTTCTCTTCTTAGTGTTCCTATTTTACAAATGAATTAACGGAGGCCTGTGAGGTATGTGACTTTCAGGGTCACAGAACTGGTGAGATCTGGGATTAGACCACAGATATCTGGACTCCCAGTCCAGAAGTTGCCTTTTAGAAGATAATGTGTTATCATACAGACTTGGAGATATGTGAATCTGGCTAGTTTTATGTAAAGCATTAGCCCTGTGTGTAGTAAAAGCCAGAGCTAGCTCACCAGACCCTTGATGGTATTAGTGCTGTCACTTTAAAAATGTCTGACTACCTTTCTTTTCTCTCATTGGCTAATTTAGTAGTACTCATCTCAACTTGTCATACTCATATTTGCATACCATTGTCCTTAGCACAAGGCAAGTATTCAATTAGTATTTGTTGAATGAATGAATTAGTGAAAAGGATGCTTGAATGAATGAACAGTTCTTGCTTCCTATTCACTCTAGTGGTGTTTTCTTTCTGGTCTGAATAATTATAATTCTTTAATGTTTGATAAGGAATCTGCCTTCTTTTGAACATCTGAACCTTTTGGTTGGCTTTTTACTCAACGCTTTCTAAGTTTTTCATGTTCTTTTTGGTTTGAAGAGATCAGTGAAGCTAACAGGTAAAAATGCTAAAACTCTTTCTCATTTACAGAACGGAGTAAAAAAGTCTCAGTTTTTAGGAGTGTGTTTGCTATAACTGACTTAATAGCTTGTAAGAGGCTTTGGGCCTTGAAATGTTAGAGTTTGAAGGAATTGAAGGAACTATTGCCAAGTGTTTTTGTTCTTTTGTTTTTGTTTGTTTGTGTTTTTTTTTTTTTTTTTTTTTTTTTTTTTTTTTTTTTTTTTTTTTTTTTTTTTTTTTTTTTGATGTAATGATGATAATGTAGTTAAGGCAAAAGTCTCTGTTGCTGAGAACTACTCCGGAATTTACAGATGAAATATTAAGTCTAGGGTTTGTTTAAAAAAATATCAACAGGAATGAATGGGGGGAAGTTAAGGCAGTAGAGGTGAAACAACATGTATTAATAATTTTTGAAGCTGGGGTAATTACATTATTCTCTCTGCTTTTGTGAGTGATTTTTTCTTATAATACCAAGTTTAAAAAAAGGTCTTGAGAAAAACCTACTTATTTTAAATGAGAAACCAAAGCCCAAAGAGTTAAGGAGGCATGCCTGACATCACAAAAGTAGATAATGGAGAACTTGGACTAGAAGGCTATCTCCCACTCAAATGCTCTTTCCAGTATATTCTGTGTATTGATGAGTTCAGCTTGTTTTGCACTCTCTGTCGATGATCTTCACGTCACCTCCACCTGCTGATGATAACTTTGACATGCAAATACCATTTATGATTCTAGTCTCCTTCCATCCCAGCTTGGTTTACTGCCCCTATTATTTTAATAAGCACAAAGATGTCCCCACTCTAGGTAACAATCAAAAGAGAAAACAATGCTGATATAACTCTTTGTTTTTACAGTGTTCTCAGGGACTAAAATAAAACATCAACAGAGAACCAAACAGAAAAACGGATGTGCAAGGAATTTCAACGGATGAACAATCACTTGACATATTTAAACTTCTAAGTAAGCAATTGCATACTCAACAGAATCTAAATAATGTCCCAGGAGTAATTACTAATTTAAGTGTGTAATAAAATGATAAAATGCTTTGATAGGACTCTGGACTGCAGAGTCTCTGTGATGCATCCAGCAGCTTGGCAGCCATCCAAAGCCCCAAGTGGCTTCAAGTTTGGAATATCTAGCTCATCAGAAGCCAAGACTACCTCAGGAATTCACCTGTGCCCAGAACACATAGGGTTAGATGGTTTTATGCATGTTCCTCTTGGTAAAGAAAGAACAAGCATCTCTTCGTTTGAAGGAAAGGAATAGGAATTGGTCTGAAGGAGGGCAGGGATGAAGAATTGGGAATGTATTGGGGTGGGAGGGGAGGGAGGGGATTGTTGAGGAATTAACTTATTTAGATGTAGTCTTAAAAGAAATACAATAAAACAGTTAGCAGCAAACTAACAGAGTGGCATAGCCCAGAATAGAAGTTTGATAGTGAGAAATCTGAGTCAGGTGACTTTCTCCAGGTGAGTGGAGGTGCTTGAGGGAGAGTACAACCAGCAAGTTAGTCTCTTGTGCAGAACCAGGGGAGATCACAGGAGTGATGGCTCTGCAAACAAGTACATGCCATAAGGTGTTGGAAACACTGAGGGGATTTTAAACTAATGTGGAATTAAATAGCCCTCACCTCCTTAAATAGGTTACGAAACATTTTCGTATTAGGCTTAAGACACTTGCTTTAAGTAACCTGTACACCACTGGCAAGACATAAGTGTTTTGTCTGTTTTTTCCCAGTCAGAAATAATTCTCTTAGCTCCTAAGAGACATTGTCAGTATAAAATTGGCTTTTGTCCCGTAATTCTTTTGCATGTATCCTCCAATTCCCAGAATGATATTACACTTTTTAAGAGGTTAATATTAACTTTGGACTTCAATTTTGAACAAGCTTCTCAGTGAGAACTAGTTAGACATGAAAGCATACTTCTAAGTGAATTGTGTATTCATTTAAAGTTTAGGGAAAAAAAATAAAAACACACCCTGCTCCACCCCCACTCAGCATGTGACTCCAGGTCACCACCCTTGGAACATTGTGCTTTGAGCTTTTGACTGGATTTACTTCTGAGGTTAAGAGAAGTGTGTGGCAGATGTTGGGAGGCAGTTGGGATGGGGGTGGGGTACAGGGATGAAGGGGCTGCCAGATGTTGAGCGGGAGGGTGGAGTGAGGATAAAAGCCTGCCAGATGTCTGCAGTGCAGCGTTGGGGCACCTGCCTTCCATGAGCTTCTGAAGATGATTTATATCACATCAGTAGGATCACATAACGGTCCTACCCCTCCCCGATAAATATCGAATCCAGGGTTTATATAACTATTTTCTGCATGGTTTCTTGCTTCAGATTATGTCTTTCTGACATAAACTGAGGCTTACATGAATGAAAATAACAACCAATATACTCATTTGTAAGTAAAAGAGGGCGGGTGGGGGGCTTTGCGTTTAAATCAGTTGTTCTAGATTAGAAAGACAATTACCTTTTATTTTCTATTTATTTTATCTTCCTAATGAGGAATGATTTGCTCTTCTCTCTTCTCCACAACGAATTTAATAGATTTACTCATCAAGTTTTCTAAATTTAGGCATCAAACTGATGTTTTTCTCCCACTGCTTCATTTTATTCTTAGCAGCTGTTACATAAGGCCAGGCAGTGAAAGATATGGCAACATTACTAACTTGCTGTGACCTGCAATGCACTGATAGAATAAAATAATAATAATAACGAAGATTGATGTAGCAGAGACACTTAATACCAACCGCCCCTAATGAAATCTGTTCTATGCTCACCATTTTCCCTCACAGCGCTTTCGGCTGCATGTTTCCTGTGGTTTTTAGGAGTCTAAGTTTTCCTTGTGATGCCTGGAGTAGGCTCAATTCTTAGGTTAATAGATGGGCCACACAAAAGAAAATATGCAGATCTTGTCATTTCCTTGGATTTTAGGAAACTTTAGTGTTTCTAGGACAAGATTTGATTACGAGAGGTAAAATGCCTCACTCTGATCTTGTTTGAAAGGCTTAGAAATAATGGTATTTGGGGACGTGGAGAGTCTGGGAAGGCTGAAAGAGAAGCTGCATTTATCCCAGGACCTCTCACTCCTCAAAGCCAAGGCATGTCATTCACCATGGACCACAGTTAGCAGCGTGGATCATTGTTCCTCCACACTGCAGCGACATGCACGCACTCGGGAAATATTTTCTGAGGACCTAGTAGGTGCCATAGCACTAAGTTCTGGAAATATGTGGTGAGAGAAGTCCTCTCTTCTTGGAACTTCCTGTGCATGGGGAAGACAGGCATTGAACTGGTACTTACTCAAATAATTATTCACAATGTGTACCGTGAGAAAATATAATAGGGGGACTTTGGTAGATATCATCAGATAACTGTGACATGAATTGCCTTATGACTTGGCAAATAGGTCTCTCATTTAGGATCACCAGATGGAGTCTACTTGGTTGAGTGAATCAGCTTTCAATGTGATAGTGGGCAAGCATTCTGTCAGGTGGTTCTCTCTTAAGTTCTCCCAGAGACAATCCCAGAGTTGGAACTTATCTCTATATCTAGGCCCTGTATTTTTTTTAAATATACTTTTAATTTTAGAATAGTTTTGGACTTATAGAAAAGTTGTGAAAGTAGTACAGAGAGTTCCATATACTCCATACCTAGTTTCCCCTATTATTAACATCTTACCTTAGTGTGATACATGTGACACAATTACTGAACCAACATTGATACATTACTATTAACTGAAGTTCATCTTTTTATTCAGATTTCCTTAGTTTTTATGTAATGTTCTTTCTGCTCTAGAATCCCATCTTGGATACCACATTATATTAATTTTTCATGTCTCCTTAGCTCTTTGGCTATGACAGTTTCTCAGACTTCCCTTGTTTTGATGATCTTGATAGTTTTCAGGGTACTGGTCAGGTATTTTGGAGGATGCCCCATTAGTAGAATTTGTCTGATGGTTGGTGTTATGATTAGGTGGGGTTATAAGTTAGTGGGAGAAGGACTATAGAAGTAAAGTACCATTATCATCATATCATATCAAGGACACATAGTATCAACAGAGTATTACTGTTTTTTGTTGTTGTTAACCCTCACCTAAGGATATTTTCCCATTGATTTTTAGAGAGAGTGGAAGGGAGGGGGATAGACAGAGAGAGAAACATTGATGTGAGAGAGACATATCAATTGGTTGCCTCCCACTTGTGCCCCGACCAGGGCTGGGGATGGGGCCTGTAACAGAGATATGTGCCCTTGACTGGAATCCAACCTAGGACCCTTCAGTCAGCAGGTTGATGCTCTGTCCACTGAGCCAAACTGGCGAGAGCAGGATATTACTGTTGATGTTGATTTTGACCACCTGGCTGAAGTAGTTTAAGAGGTTTCTCTATTTTAAGGTTACTCTTTTCTTCCTTTTCCATACTGTAGTCTTTGGAAGGAAGTTACCATGTGCAACCCTGCACTTAAGGAGTGGGGAGTTATGATCCCTCTCATCAAGGGTAGAGTATCCACATAAATTATTTGGCAGTTTTCTGCATTGGAAATTCATCTATTCTCCCTCATTCATCTCTTTATTTGGTCACTTATTTGTATCACCACGGTCTCATGAATATTTATTTTATACTTTGGGTTATAATTCAATACTACTTTACTTTGTTGTTCAAATTGCTCTCGCTTAAGCCATCGGAAGCTCTTTCATTTGGTTCTTGTGCCCCTTAGATGTACCACATCATTGTGTGTGAATGTTTTCTTTTTTACATCTTTTGAGTACTTCATTACTTTCTGGCACTATAAGGTGTTCCAGGCTCATCTTGTGTATTTCCTGCTACAGTCTTAGATTCAGCTATTTCTCCAAGGAACTCTGGTTT
>PVJC01017986.1:13739-31928 GCA_004026665.1 Murina feae | reverse complement strand
TGCCTCAGTTGCACTGTCACCAGCAGCTGCCCTCAGAGAGCCCGGGCAGGGCTCGAGGCGGCTCTCAGCGCCACAGAAACGGCGGTCAGCCCTCAGTGTGCCCGGCGTACGGGTTACTTATGCAAGTTTTTTCCAATAGATGGGGTTACATGTGTGTTGACATGTATGTAATTTGACTCGTATGCTATTTTGTTGTATTGACAACAAGCTTCAAACTTCATATGTCAAATTTGCTGAAGGTGTTAACATCATAGATATTTTTACGCTTAAAAACGTTGAATTTCGTGCCAGAAAAAGAGCATTTGCGAGAAGTTTTAATTCATTCCTTTCTTTTGAAGAAAAGTGCTGCTGAAGGTGATCGTACATTTCAGGAAGTTCCTGGCAAACATGCTCCATCTCAAGATCCTTGTGAGCGCTTCTCCTGGTCCCAGGGAAAGGCTGCTTTGCCCCCGTGTGGACTCTGGCCTCAGGCCCCCCAGAGCTGGCAAGCTGCCAGGCCTAGAGGAAGCCACGTCCGGGCCGCGGCTCAGATGTCCGGGTGGGACACGGCGGGTGTCGGCTGCCCAGAGTCGGCTCGCTTGCCCTGAAGTTGCCTTGTGGCCACGGTCAGGTCCTTGCAGGAAGCCCCGGGCTGCCCCACCCCCGCCCGCCCCATCCCAGCCTGGGAGGCCAGCCCCAAAGTCAGGCACAAAGATGTTTTTAGGAGAGCTTCCCGGGGTCTGTAACTTACCTCGGGGCCCACATGGAAGGTATTGGCAGCCCATAAAACTGACTTGAGGCGTCTAATGACCACTTGTTCTTGGCCCGAAGTTCCCTTTCAGGGACACCTGAGACCCAGGTGGAGCATCTGCTGGTCACAGGCCCTCCTGCGGCCCATGCAGGAGCATGTGGCAAGGTGTTACCTGGCTGGTGAACAAGACCCGGAGTCCTGGGAGGCCTGCAGATTAATGCCCAGGAAGGTGCTCTATAGAGTTTGCCACTTTTGAGGTGTGGGCATCCACCTGAGACTGAACCTTGAGTAGGGCCCAGTGGTCTGTTTGAGCTCAGGTCCAAAGGGTAAATATAGTTACCAGGTGAGGGAGGAAGGAAGAGGCAGCACCAGAATTGGGCGTGGCATGTGCAAAGGCCCTGCGGCAGCACCAGTCAGAAAGAAGGCAGGTGGGTGGGGCATGGAGAGTGACAGGTGTGTGGGAGGGTGGGCAGAAGCCAGACCCCACCGGAGAGTTTTGCTTTATCCCCAAGTCAACAGGAAACTGTTGGAAGGTTTGGGGCAAGAGAAAGTTGGGGTTGGAGTGGAGTTGGCTGGTCCGCTCTGCATCAGTGAAGATCGCCCCAAGTCCCCATTGTCTGCACAGCCAGAGACGCGGCCATCGCCCGAGACCTTTGTGGTCCAGATGGACCAACGGAACAAACCACGCGGGGGACACGCGACGGCCTGCGATGGCCCTCGAGAGCTCTGTGGTCTGGGACCATGTGTGAGCACGATGCACACGCGCGCCTTTTACGTGTCTAGTGGCCACGTTAAAAAAAAACACAGCGAGAAGAAGCAGGTGCAGCTGCGTTGGACACATCCCTTACTCAGCCCGACGCGGGCAGCGCGTTTTCACGGCCACGGGGCACGTCTTCCTGGCTGCGGCTGCGACGGCTCAGCACGGCTTCCGCCACAGCCACCGAGTCCGCCTCCGACACTGCGGCCCTCCCGCAGGCGTGGCTCACCCGGGAGGGACAGGAGCAGTTCCTGGGCCCCAGCGCGATGACCCTGAGACGGTCGGGGCCACGGGCACCCTCTCCACTTCGCTCGCCTCCCGGGCTGCGCCTGGCGTCTTTCAGTGCCTTAGCGGGCGGGGGGCAGGCAGGTGAGGCTGCTCCCTTGGGTCATCTGAGGACCCTGCCAGGGGATCACCATCACAGCCCAGTCAGAGGGGGGCATCAGCAGGGTCAGAGGGCGGGTCTGTGAGGACAGGGCCACGCGCGTCCGCCAGCCCTGGCAGCTCGGGGGCGAGGCAGCATGTGCAGGCAGGGATGGGTGGGGGTAGGGTGGGGCCGCGGTCGGGGGGACAGTGCGAATGAGCGGCCTGGCAGGCCTGGACCTGGGGGTTTGTCTCTGAGTGTGCCGGGAAGGGGCGCGTCCACTGCGGGCAGACTTGTCGTGTGGGCCTGGACGCCGGCTGGCTCCGCAGGTTGGATTTCCAGGTAACAAGGGGCCTGTGTCCTCCCCGCGGCTCCGGCCTGGGCTGCAGGCCAGGCGCCGCCAACCACGCCACGTGACCACAGGAGGAAGGGGGCCCTGGGCCGGCGCCTCACCTGATGCGCTCCCAGGCGGTCCGAGGGGCCTGCACGCCCCCCCCCCCCCCGGGCGGATTGCACGGATGGCCCGGCTCCTCCTCTCTCTCTGGCTGCAGACCCGGGTCGATGAGTCTCGGGGATCGTAGACCAAATGGTGTCATGTAACCACCACCACAAACAAGGTCTCCAGGGTTCAGTCACCCCAAACAGCTCCCATCTGCCCCCACCCCAACCCCAGCAACTCCTGAAACCTTCCTGTCACAGCCATTTGCCTTCACTCAAACCTCAGATAGAGGACTTGTACAGTTGGTAGCCTTTTTAGTGGATTTGAAAACTATTTTATTTCCCCGCTTTGTGCAGGTCTGAGTGACAAGCTGTCTCTGTGTTTAAGGCGCTCGGTGAGGTGTCGCTATCCCCGCACGTTACACCGCAATGACAGTCTGTGTGACAAACACATGAACATGGAGATCTGTTCTGCCTGGCCAGGGTGCTCAGTGGTCGAGTATCGACTATGATTCCAGCTGAGGGCGCATGCCCAGTTGTGCTCGCCCCCCAGTAGGAGGGGGGTGCAGGAGGCAGCCAATCAGTGACCTTCTTCTCTCCTGGATGTATGTCTCTCTCTCTCTCTCTCTCTCTCTCTCTCTCTCTCTCGTCCCTTCCCCTTCCCCTTCCTCTCTACAAATCAATAATAACATATTTTAGGGGGAAAATGGATTAAGGACTCACACATAAGACATGAAACATAAAAACCCCCGAGACAAGGATCTGAGTGCAGCGCGTATTTAGGGAGAAGATCCCAGAAAAATCCAGAGGGCGGTGGGGGCGGGCGAGGCTGTGGGGAGGCGGGCAGGAGCCGGAAAGGGTGTGTTGGGGGCAGGTTACTAGGTTACTGCTCTGTAACCCATTCCAGAGCCTGGGAGACGGGGTGGTCCCCGCCTTAGCGCTCCCCCTGGTGGCTGCTCCTGGTCACACCACCCCTGGGAGGGCTGCCATCGCCAGGCCTGTGGCATCGCCAGGCGTGTAGCATCCGTCCGTCCCCATCCCCCCCGCCCCAGTCCCCTGTGGCCCCTGCAGGGTGACGGGGGAAGGCGAGAGTCCTGGGTCTCGGTGTTCTCCAGCCCCGTCGCTGCTTCCCTTCAGCCCGGTCCCTGAGCCCCAGGCGGGGCAGCGTGGTTCCTGCCAGGCGCCCGCTCGGCCCGCCCGCCCCGCCCGCCCCTCCTGTTTGCACCAGCAGCCCCGCTGTTTGCTCTGAATCAGGTGTGACGCTCCCTGATGGAGCTGATCTGAAACCAGGAGGCCTTGTTTGTTAGCAGCTCTGGTTTATGACCTGGGGCAGGACTGGGCTTAGGGGCGCCTCCCTGGGATCAGGGGGTTCCCTGCTGCTGGGTGACCGCCTCCCACGCGGAGCCGAGCATCCGACTGCCCGGTGGGTCCTCCTGGAGCCGGGCTCTGCTGCGGGGCTGCTGCCTACGCCGGGCAGGGCTTATGTGCCCTCTTCCAGGGGAGTGGGGAGGGCACGCGCCTGGCACACTGCCTGGGCCCTCCGGCCGGCCTCCCGGCCTCCCTGCCCCCCCGAAGGCGTCAGCCTGGAGATTTGGGCTCTGCCTCCAAGCGAAGGGACTCTGGTGGCCAGAGCAGCGGCCGCCCTGACCCGGGTCTCAGCGCAGCGCCATGTCCCAGGGGTCAGCGGGACCACCGCGTGGACTCACATGGGCTGAGACCACATTGACACAGAGGCACCGCTTTAGCCAGCGGGTTCTCACGAGGAAAGAAAGCCCAGCGCTAAGGAGTCCTTCCCCCTCCCCGGGCCTCCCTTTGCCGCACACACACCCTTTCCTGGATGTCGGAGGAGAAGGGAGGGGAGAGAATCCCTGACGGGCTGCCCCTTGCACGCCCCCCACTGGGGATGGAGCCTGGAACTGGGGCCAGTGCCCTGACCGGGAATCCAACCGTGGCCTCCTGGTGCATAGGTCCACACTCAACCCCTGAGCCACGCTGGCCGGGCCTGACGTCCCCTTCTTAACGAGAGAGGGCGGAGGGGGCCTCAGGCTGCAGGTCCCCCCAGCGCCCCCTTGAATAACCTTCCTTTGCCTTCGTCGCTCTCCCTGGGCGTGGCGTGACGTCCCGTTCGTAGGGGGACGGGACGTGTTCTTTCCATTCACTGTCACTTCCCTGCAGCGAGGCCTCGTGTGTTTTGTGGGTAGCAGTGTGGTTTGGGGGTGCCCTGAGCACAATCCAGTCTGAAGACCGTGTTTGTCAATAAAGTTTTATTGGCCCTTAGCCCCGGCCATCGCTGACCCGTTATGTGGCTCTGGCCGTGCTGAGACAGATGGGCATCTGGCCCTCGACAGGAGAAGGCATAGCTCCTGGCCCAGGCGGCACACGGCAAGGCTCCGGGAGGGGGTGGCAATGGCGGGCGTGGGGCTGACACTGGAAGGTGAGCCTGGACCCGTCGCAGGGCCCTGGGAGCTAGAGGGAAGGCCCTGCACACTGTGTGCCCAGCTCGCGGTGACTCTCACCCGAGAGGCTGCTAGGATGACCCTGGGAGCTGGAAGCCGACACGGCACGGATTCCACCCCAGGTGTGGTGGGCCGCGCTCGGCTGAGGGCTGGTGCCGGGCAGGGTGTGGGTGTCCAGTTCAGCCTCTTCCTGCTTGCTCTCCTAACTTGGGCTCCAGGCCTCTGCCCAGCCTCGCATTGAGCCTCAGGCAGCTGGGAGCACCTCTGCTGCCTTACGACTCACAGCGTCTGCCTCCAGCTCAGCTGCATTTAATGAGCTGAGTTCTCAGTTGGAGAGACAAACAGGGAAGACACCACCTGTCCCATGGGCCACTCACATCTCCTGGGCCTCACCACCACGACCACCATCACCACCATCACCATCACCATCACCACCACCACCATCACCACAATCGCTATCATCACCACCATCATCACCTTCATCACCATCACCACCATCACCACCATCACCACCATCACCACCATCACCACCATCACCATCACCATCACCATCACCACCATCACCACCATCACCATCACCATCATCACCTTCATCACCATCACCATCACCATCATCACCTTCATCACCACCATCACATGAATGAGCCAGTGTTCAGTTGCCTAAATGCTGGCGGTGCCCAGGTTGCCGGAAGCAGTGCTTCTCGGGACCTTAGCGCCCCCCTGTGTGAGGCCACAGGCGGGCGCAGACAGGCCGGGTCACCCCGTGAGGGAAAGCCATGGCTTCGCTCCAGCCCCGCAGGAAGCGCGTGTGGCTGAGGAGCTGTGTGTGACCTGGAGCGGCTCATGACCACCTCTCCTGCCGCCGTAGCCATGTTGGCTCCCTCTCACCGAGGCCCGTAGAGAAGACCCCGAGTCAGTGAGGGCACGCCCTCGGGCACCAGGAACAGACGTGCGGCCGGCCTCAGAGGGCTGGCAGCGTCTAGATGCCCAGACACACCTGTGCGGCCGTGGCCGTGGGGTGGCTTGCGGCCGGAGTGCAAAGGAGGGGACGGGGCCGACGGCCATCAGCGCGGCACACTGCGCCTCACCAGCCTCTGTGCTGCAGACGCCGCAGCCTCGCCCGCTGCCCCTCCTGCTGGGCGCCCCGGGCTGGCGGGATCTAGAAAAACAAGGGCGAGGCCCGCCCAGGCCAGTCCTCTCGGAGCGGAAGCAGCCGAGCCAAGCAGTTGGCAGAGCCTTATCTGGGTGAGAGGTGCAGGCAGGGTGCGGAGGGAGCCGTCCGCTGGGGCGCATCGAGGCAGGAAGGCCGCGGCGTGGAATGGAGGAGCCGGGAGGTGGCAGGAGGCACCGCTGTCCCTGCCCACCAGGGTGGCCTCCAGCCACGTGTGGCTCTGGGCACTTGGCATGGGACTAGTTCCAGCGAGGAGCCGAGTCGTAGTGAAAGTGTGAAAGCAGAGACCTGATGCAGCGACTGGAAAGCTGTGCCTTCATGGGCGGGACAGCTGAGGTGGGTGAACCTGGCCTGTTACCTGTGTGTTTCACGAAATTCACAACAGTGTGACACGGGGCTACGCCTGATCCATTCCCAGGGAACAGGCAACATCCAAACAGGGTTGTCCCTAAGGATCAAATGCACTTCAGCTTTCAAAGGCTCCGAGCTGAAGGAAAGGTCTAGATGACAGTTTCTTAACGCTGATTGTGTGTTGGAATAACATCTGAGATGTCCCGGAGTAAGTAAGATTTTATTTTATTTTTTTAAGGGAGAAACTGCTTTCCGTTTATTTCCAAGCACCATTTTCTCTGCATGTCAGAGTCCCCTCCGAAACCTGCAAATCACCTGCTTCTCTTCCCCTTTCTGATGTGGCTGCAGAATATTTAAAACGACACATGCAGCCCTCGCCCGTGTGGCTCCGTCCAGGGCACCAGCCCGCGGACTAAAGGGTCCTGGGTTTGATTCCAGTCGATGGCGTGTCCCTTGGTTGCAGACTCCATCCCCAGTGGGGGGCGTGCAGGAGGCAGCCGATCAATGTTTCTCTCTCATCATTGATGTTTCTCTCTCTCTCTTTCCCCTTCTCCCCTCCTCTCTGAAACCAATAAAAATATATTTAAATTAAATAAAAAAAGAAAATGACACACATGCAGGTCCCATTTGGTTTCCACTGGACTATGCTGCCACGGTGGCTGCAGGACCCCAGGGCTCTCCCCTGCTGCTGTCAACACGGTCATTGGCTTTGGTGCCCTCTGCCCTCTGCCCACCCCCGGCCACACCTCAGGAGTAAATGTTTGCCAGCAGGCTGGTGCTCACCCAGAGAGGGAGGACGGGATAAATAGAAAAATGAATCACAGGTTGGAGATTTGGCAGCTCCCAGTGTTATCGTGAGGCCGGAACCTCCGTCTCACTTCTCAGACCCCAGAGTCCTGAGTGCGCTGCCCGCCCCACTGGGCAGGAGGGTTTTGAAGGTCAAGGTACATAGCGATGCGACATCTGTTGGTCTAAAATCATGTCAAATCAGAGTCCATTTAAAAAAATTTTTTAAATATATCTTTATTGATTTCTGAGAGGTGGGGGGGTGGGGGGCGGGAGAGAAACATCCATGATGAAGACAATCATGGACCGGCTGCCTCCTGCACGCCCCCTCCTGGGGACGGAGCCCACAACCTGGGCCTGGGCCCTGCCCGGGAATCGAACCATGACCTCCTGGTTCGTAGGTCGACGCTCAGCCCCTGAGCCACGCCGGCCGGGCTATAGCTGTGTCTTTTCCGGAACATCGTGCAGCTAGTCACGGGGGCAGCCTTTCCGGATGGGCCGCGTCACTCTCAGAGGCGCCTCTGTGTGTCTCACTGCGGGTGCGGACTGAAGCTCCACTGCCTCAAAGGCCCACACGTTACCCCGCCCCCACCCCAGGACGTGCGGGCGAGCACGAGCAGGGCCGCCACAGGCATCCATGGTGGGTGCGGGATGGGCCTATTTTCAGCTCCTGGGGGTGAGCACCATGGGGTGTGATGGTTGGATCATACGGTTGCTCCCCCACTTTTCACTTATCTTCCCCTTTCAGGATGCCTGGCACCCCGTGTCTGCCCGCACTCCTGGGCCCAAACCGTCTTAAACTTCACCAGTGACTCTTGTCCCTCTCGCCTTACCTAGTCGTCATCCTTCTCACCCCTTAAGAGCAAACCAACCAACCAAACCACGGACTTAGGCATGATTTTTATTTTAAATCCTCACTTGAGGATTTTTTTTTTCTATTGATTTTTTTTTTTTTTTTAGAGAAAATGGAAGGGAGGAGCAAGGGAGGGGGAGGGAGAGAGAAAAACATCGATGTGAGAGACACACATCCACTGGGTGCCTCCCGCCCACACCCTAACGAGAGCCTGGGATCAAACCCGCAACCCAGACATGGTGCCCTTGACCCAGAACCAAACCCTTGGCCCTTCCTTGCGCGGGCATCACTGGCAGCGGGCGTGGTCTGCGGGCTTTCTAAGTGCGTTTATTCCTGTGATCAGCTCTGTCCCCGTTGGTACCTAAGACGCTGCCTCTCCCCAGCGATGGGAGGAGGCGGACCCCCATGCTAATCTCTACATGAGGACAGTCCCGTGTGGAAAAGGCTGCTCACATCTGGGTGAAGGTGGGGGGGTTCCCAGGGGACGGGGGCCCCGCCTGGCACCCCTCCAACCCCCGATCACTGGAGAGCAGCCTTAGCATCTCCATCAAGGCCCTTCTTCAGGCCACGTGTGAGGCAGCACACAGCTCCCCGGGACCCAAACCAAAAGGTCTTTATAGAGAGAACAAACAGGAGCAAATGCCAGAATCCCATTTAAATGGATAAATAAACCCCAGGCCAGAGGCGGGCGGTTTGGGGGAGAGGAGCCAAGCGTGTTGGTTTTTCAGTTCCAGGGAGGAGGAGGGGCCCCACCCCCAGATCCGAGAGTCCCAGCTCCTCGGGGTGGAAGCAGACAGCACCAGTTTCCGGAACCAGCAAGCGGCCCTCCTGGACCTGCATTTAGAAATGCAGGCGGTGGTGGCCCCTCGTGGACTCGGGGATGCGGGCCTCCGGGCCTGGCTTCCGGTCGGCAGTGAGCTGGGGCCCAGGAAGGAGATGCTGGGGCCCTGGAAGGAGGCGCTGGGATCAGCTGGGCTTGCCATCTCAGCCAAGCGGGCTCACGTGTCCCCTGAGGACTCGGGGACGTGGCTGTCCCTGTTTTGGCCTCCGTCACTCTATCCCTCGATGAGCCCCACCCTCTCACCCCTTCTCCGATTATATTTCCCTGACCCCATTGTTTCATTTTACGCCCACAGCTCCCTTGGGGCCCCGGCTCCCTCGTGGCATCTACTGTCTGTGGCATCCACACACTGCCTTCTCCCAGCTCCTCAAAGCTTCTGTGTGGACACCGGCCTGGCCCCAGCGTCCTGGCCCTATGGCCCGCGCTCTCTGCCTTCTCTCTCTGGGTCTCTGGCTGCTTCCACTCCTGACGGACCAGCTCCCTCTCCTTCCCTGTCTGGAATGGTGAGCATCAGAGTGTGGGCACAGAATCTCACAGGTGGCTGCCCCTTCCCATGGGCAGAACCTCAGACTCTGCCCCCGGGCAGGAACAATGGATGCTGTGGTTCTGGCTACGACAGGCACTTGAGTTGGACGGTTGGTGCACTCATCCGTTCGCTCTGTCGGCTTGCGTTAGGCCGCAATGTGCTTCATGTGCTGGCCAGGGAAACACAAGGGAATTGAACCATCCTTGCCTTGGAGGAACTCTCAGGCTGGGGGAGAAACAAAACCACAACCAGCTTCTAAGATGGTGTCTCAGACGCAGTGAGCAAGGTGGGGGAGGGGAGGGGACAGAGCAGGCCCCCTGGAGCAGGGCTGAGTGTTGGTGGCCAGGGAGAGGGTGGCCAGACTAAGCCGAGGGAAGAGAGACTGAGAGACGCTCACAGCATGGGTGGTGTCACTGTGGTATGAACCAGAAGCAGGAAGTAAGTCGGGAGGGACTTTGATGCCATCTGAAGAATGTGGGCCGGGGTCAGCAAGTGATGTGAGAACCACTGAAGGACCCTGGGCAGAAGGCGGTGCTGCCCATCCTGGCGTTTTCCATGAGCCGCTCTATGGAGCAGAGGATGCCTTTGAGGACGCTGAGACAGAGACTGCTAGAAGCCCCTAAATTCCTGGCCCCGACCAGACTACATTTCCCAGCACCCCTTGCATCTAGTTGGGGTCATGTGACTGGTTCTGACCAATGGGCCATGGGCAAGAGTGATGGGACCACTTCCAGGCTTGGCCCCTAAAAACTCCCGAGCTCTTTGCAGCCTCCTGGCTGGACACAGCAGATCCAGGGGAGGATGCTGGGGTGGAGCCACAATATGGAAGGAGTCTGGGTCCCTGGATCACCTTAGAGAAGACCAGCCTATACCAGCATGAATGGGCACTAAGCCACTGAGGTTTTGAGATGGCTATTAGACGGGGTGGGGGTATTCTGTCCGATATTGGGCTGTGGTGGGCAGATGGGAGAAGCCTGAGTCGGGGTGGAGACAGGATGAGAAGGAGGAGCAGATGCCAGCAACACCTGGCAGTGCGGCCATCGCCACTCGGCAGCGAGCAGGACACAGATGTGGCGGGAGGAGGATTCAGGAGGGAGGAGCGCCTTGAGGAGGGGGGTGGTACGTCTAAGTCCAGGGGTGAGTCGTGGGGACCCGGGTGGGGATGTCTACGGGGACCAAGGCTTGGGTGACGGATTGGCACCAACACCACACACAGATGGTGAGCTGAGCCAGGAGAGCGTCAGACGGGCATGCGCCTCGGGGAGCAGTGACTCAGGGCGTCACAGGGGCGTCAGCAGGCCACCAGTTCTCGCCCTCCACCTGGTCAGGGGAGAATTACAAGGAACACGGCGCCCCGTGAGATGACACAGAGCCTTTCGGCTCTGGGTTAGATCGGTCACGCTTGGAGTTGATCTTTATTTCTTCATTGTTTCACCAACTAGAAAAACATGAGTTAAAAGTGAATGTTCTTGCCCACCTGAGCGTCGCCCTCTGAACAGGGGGTCCTGGTTGGAATCCTGGTCAGGACACATCCTAGAGTGGGGGTGCGGGGGGCAGGCGATCCATGATTCTCGTGGGCCGTGCTCAAGGGCAGAGGAGGACTGGGAGTGGCCATGGAGAGAACCCCACCCCCAGACTCCTGCCAGAGGGGCCCCCCTCTCCCCCTGTTCTTGGGGTGCAGAGATCTCAGGAGAGAACCTTCTGGAAGGTATGTTCAACATCCCCTCTGCACCCCGAGTTGGAACCAGCTGCCGCCAAGGCCACTTTGAACTTGAACTCCGTTGGAATCCAGCTCACAGATGGGTGGCTCAGCCTGGGGCCTCCCCTGGGGGCCTGGGCGTGGGGAGTGAGGGCGAGGCCAGCTCAGGACAAGGCAGCCTTGAGGGCCGTGGGCGTGGAAGGGAGCGAGTGCGTGTGCCCTGTACCTGGGGACGGGCTGCGGGCCCAGCGGGGTGCCCACATCTGGAAAGTGTCAGGTTTAAGGCCCGGGCTGCGCCCGGGTCAGCCTGAAGGACATGCCTGCGTGCCCGCAGCTGTGCACACGCCCATCAGGTTCCCTCCGAGACAGGGCCCCTTTGTCAGATTCCACTTGGTCCCGGGCCTGCCACGGCCCCCAGCCCAAACAGCTGCCGGCAGCATCTGTCTGAGGCCGCATTCATCCGCCCCAGAAGGAAAACATCGTTAACTCCGCCGTGTTGGAGCTCATCCGCCAGATTTGCCCTCCCCCCCGCCCAGGGGCCCCGTGTCCCAGCCGGGGTCCCCCCCACCTCCGTGCACAGGGAGCCCTAAACATTCCCTAGCGCTCCACTGCCCCTGGGAGCTGCCGCGGCTTCAGTGGTTCTTGGGGGCTGTCACTGGGTACCCTTCCCAGGTGGGTGGGGCGTGGCTGGTGCCTGGTGGTGATGGAGACGCCCAGGTCCATGCTGTGCGCAGGAGGTGGGAGAGGGCAGGACTCGCCGCTCAGCAGGGCTTCAGGCCGCGGCTTGTGGCGGGAAGCATGGGGATGTGGTCCCACGAACAGGCTGTGCTTTTGCGCTTTGCACTGAGTTGCACTGAGTCGCCTATAGAAAAGACACACACACCCCACTGCTGTAAGGAGCTCCCAGGGGACAGGCTCGGTCCTTCCGGGAGGCACTGACGCTTTCTTGTCTAAAAAGTATATACGTTATTGACTTCAGAGAGGAAGGAGAGGGAGAGAGAAACATCAGTGATGAGAGAGAATCATGCCGGCTGCCTCCTGCACGCTCCACACTGGGGATCGAGCCGGCAGCCCGGGCCTGTGCCCTGACCGGGGACCGAACCAGGGACCGAACCGGGACCTGTTGGTGCCAGGTTGATGCTCAGCCACTAGCCCGCTGGGGGGGGGGGGTCTGGCTGTTGTGTGCTCCTCAGCTCTCGCGTGTCCTTGTCCGATAAGAAGCTCTGGAAGCTGTTTGCTGACGAGCCTGTGGCGGGTCTCAGAGTGGCTGGGGAGCTGCCTCTCCCTTTGCTCGTGTTTCTCTTCTCTGTCTGGGTTGGAGCAGGAGCGTCCTCCCCACTGTGGTGTCTTCCCCCTGAGGAGCCGAGGCGGCGGCGGCGGGTCAGGTGCAGCCTGGGAAGTGCGGGAGCAGCCTGCAGTGGCCACGTCAGCTCCACGGGGTCCTCCGGCCGGACACACCTCCTGGCTGTTGGCTGAAGCCCCGGGAGAGGCCGGAGGAGAAGGCCCTTCAGCCGAGGTGTGAACCAGCGAGTTGCAGCCACGCGAGCCCGGGAGAAGCCGTCAGCGTGGACGCCGGGCTGTGGTGGCAGATGGCAGTGTCACCCCGCCCGACCGGAGCGGGAGGGGGCGCCGCCGGAACCCCAAGCTGGACAGTTTCCATTCTCTCCCTGAAGCTGTCCCAGACACACACTCAGAGGCCAGCAGACCCACCCCCCTCCACGCGCAGCCTGGGCCGCTGTCCCCACGTCCCTCTCTGAGCAGCTGGCCGTCCAGCGCTGGTCTTAGGAGCGGACGCGGTCCCCGCCCTCCATGCGCAGCCCAAGGGCAGCCGGGCCGGAGCGCAGGCCCTGGCCCCACACCGACAGCTGCGGACACAGAGCCTCGGCTCAGGGGACGCGGCTAAAAAGGGCGAGGTGAGTCATTGTCCCGGCCGGACGCCTGTGGCGCGTGGGGCGCTGGGAGTGGGCGGGCGAGGGGGGCCGTGCCGAGCCGTCCGGGCCGGTCCTGCTGGGAGCACAGTCGGCGCGGCCCTGGGCCTGAAACCAAGTTCACTGGCCGATGGTGGCCAGAGGGACCGTCAGGCGCTGGTGATGAAAAGGCCAGTCTCCCCCTCTCCTCTCTCTGCCTCCGTGACCCCCACTTTAGGTTCCGGGGGCTACGCTGCGAGGCTCAGTAACATCAGGTTACGGTCATTTCCCCGCGTCCCTAAAGGCAGTCTGCGTGTGAAGTCTGCATATAAAAGGTCAAGTTCAGCTCACCACCCCTCCTTTTTATCTTAAAAAGTAAATAAGTAAAAATCACACACACACACACACACACACACACACACCATGTCCCCCACACTTTAACAGCTGAATTTTGAACATGAAATGTATTTTCATAAACACTGCCTTTCTAATTATTCACAGTGTGTGGAGACATGGTTTGGGGGACCCCTTGGAGATGGATATGTAGGTACAAGGCGGGGGTGTGTCTGTTTACAACACCCTGGTGGCAAGGTGTGGCAGAGAGGACCTGGCAGGGCCCCGCTGGGGTTCTCTCTGGCTCCTTGAGCGCCGAGGGCGGAGCCTGGCTGGCGCCTGGGCTCACTCCTGCTTAATCCCCGCCATGCCATCTCGGCTCGGTCCCCTCATTGGACAGAGCGGGCTTGCCGGTGGCCACACCACACAGCCTCCGGGAGGGGAGGGCTGGCTGGGATTGGAACCCAGGCAGCGGGGCCATCGCCCAGGAGGCCTTCTTCCTTCTGGACGAGACGGGAGAGAGCCCCACACGGCTCCTGGGCCCGTCGGCCCACAGGTCCCCCACCCTCTGGGCTTGACTGGGGCCCAGGGTGCGGGCAGCTCCTTGCTGCAGGCAGGTCCCTGAAGGTAACCCACAAAGGTCTCAGTGAGGGTGTTAAGACCTGGCCCTGCTGTGTGAGTTCAGGCAAAACACTTGCCCTCTCTGAGCCTCTGTGGCTCCATCTGCTGTAGTTGAAACGGAGAGTAACACACACACATATCCCTGTTGAGTGTGAGAGGGTGCGTGGGCACAGGCCTTTGCTTCCTGCCCGTCTTGGGCAGCTTGGAGCAAACAGCTAAGGGCCGTCTGTGAAGAAGCCTTTTTTCCCTGCGCCTTCCCCGCACCCCAGCCTTCCGCAGCCTGGAAAGGTCCCCGATGCCCGGGTACAGGCAAGCCCCAGAGCTTGGGGTCACCCTGGGCCACCTTTCCTCTTCCCCCCCTGCTCCTCCTATAAGCAGGGACTTCGCTGGCTCCTGGGTGCACGTCCCCCTCCCCAGGGGGTGTCCCCGTCCCCCCAGCTCAGGACACACGCCTGGGGACTCCTTGTAGGGACCCTAATGGCTCTGTCCTGTTAAGTATCCTTTCTCTGCCCAAGGACTCTCTCTCCTCTCCTCTCTCTAATCCAGCTTCCGAAGCGAGGGGGCTCAGATCCTTCCAGAAACCTGCTGCCGAGTCTTGGTGGACCACGGCCCCACCCCTCCCGGCGGGTGAAGCCCACATCCCTCAGCACCCACGTGGGTCTCTGTGGGCGCCCGCCGCATCCTCAGCGCCTGGCCCAGAGCAGGCCCCCAGCGCCCCAAAGACACCCCTTCTGGCGCCCCCCTCACTGCAGGGCCGAAGCCCTCCGGCTCCCGAGACCGGCCCCGCTCCCTGCTCATGGGAGTCCCGGCCGTCCCTCCTCGGCCGTGTGCAGGCCGCCTGGCCCTGGGAGGAGCAGCAGCTTCCACCTGGAGCTCTCAGTCCAAGGGCAGCCCCGGCCTGCACGTCTGACCTGCAGAGGTCAGAGGTCATGGTCCCTGCGGTACTTGTGTGGGCCGCTAGCCGCGTGTTTGACATCCTAGTGCAGTCACGTCTGTCCAGCGAGATTCCACAGGGGAAGTGGAATCTTCCAGAACCCAGTGGGCGTGGCCATCGAGTGGGCCTGGTGGGTGTGAATGGCACGAGCAGCCAGGTTAGAGCCCAGAGCACAGGATGCCAGGGGTTTCCCCAACGAGAAGGCCGTGACTCCCTCCGTTTGACTGCAGCATCTTCCAGCTCAAAACTGATGCCAGAGAATTCCAGGCGAACGAAACGTCACGTTTTTAAATCGAGTCGAGGTGCCCTTCGGCCGTGCACCCCGACTTCCTCCTCGGGCCTCGGCGCGCGGTGCCACCCAGCCACTCCGTGTGGTGAGAAGGGTCACCTCGCCCGCAGCTGGTCCCGGGACCGCGGAGCAGGGACGCCAGGAAGCCGCTTGCTCCCGGGGGCCGGGCATTCGGGGAGCAGGTGGACCTGCATGTGCTCCTGTTTCGGGAGGACCGGCCCCCCCACTTTGTCCCAGGATACGATAACCAGCCCCCCCACCCCCCTTTTGGAGCAAGTGGCCCAAGGGCTGAGGAAGGCCCGTCTTGCTTTTCTCCAGAACCTTCTAGACACTCGACCCTCAGGTCGGTTCTGTTCGGGCAGCAGATGTCGCATGCTCCTCCTGGATGACATGGAGATGGTGTAAATCCGCCCATCAGAGGCTTCTCTCTCTCTTTAAATGAACATTTTAGAGAGAGAGGAAGGGAGGGGGGAGGGAGAGAGAAACACTGACGTGTTATTCCACTTATTCGTGCATTCATTGGTTGCTTCTGGTATCGAACCCACAACCTCGGTGTTTGGGGGACGATGCTCTGACCCTCCGAGCCCCCCCGCCAGGCCCTCCCAGCCTCTGAGGAAGCACCCTCGGCTGGTCCTGGAGGGCACCTCGCTTTCCAGCTGCGCACCTTCCTGCTGCCAGCGCACTGCATGCCGCTCGGGCCTCACCCCAGAAGGACCTCGTCTCGGAGCTGCCAGTCCTGAACTCGGCCCTGACCTGTCCCTCCGAGCATCCGTGGAGTTTCTTCTCCTCCGTTAATCTCCCAGCGCTGGCTTCCTGGTTGCTCACCCCTGACCCCATGGGGCCCGGAGCCGGGCAGGGCTGGGCTTGAGTTCCGTCCACACGCTCAGCCTCTGCTCTTGCCCTTGTTGTCCCCTCTCCCACTGTCCTGTGCACCCGCGTCCTGCAGGCAGCAGCTGGGTCCCCTGAACCAGGGAGGCTGGGCTCTGGGAAAGGGTGTCTGTGGGGGGCAGTGGACGCAGGACCCCCACCTAGGCTCTGAGGGTGGAAGCCAGTGCCTCTCCCTTGGGAGGAAGGGAAGGGGGGGCTGTCAGTGAGCAGAGCCTGCCTGGGGGAGATGGGCGAGCAGGGCAATGAGAGGGGCCGGGAAAGCCTTCCAGACCTCGGGCACCCACATGACCACAGCCCAGCCTCTGGCACCGTGGGAGGTTAGACCCCTCGCCTCCCCGCCGAGCTCGCAGGTCCCTAAACAGCTGTTTCTAAAGGTCCTTTCATTCGCTTCGGCGGCAAGAAGGAGGGACGCGAGTGGCCCCATCAAACTCGCTCATTCCCCCCGCCCATCGCTCTGGACGCCTCGGGCCCACCCGCCGCCCTGCTTCCTCCGGGCGGGGCGGGGAGAGCGCTCTGCGGGCCGGGCCGCGGGTGAGGCCGGCGGGCGGGCGGGGCGGGAGGAAGGGCGGAGGCGGCGCCTAGAAAAGGAGGCGCGGGCCGGGAAGGTGCCCGGAGGCCGGCGGGCGCGGGGCGCGGGGCGGGCGGCAGGCCCGGAGGGAGGCAGCGCGCAGCCCGGACCCCGGAGCGGCCCCTCCTGGCGGCAGGGGTGCGGGGGGCGCGGGGCGCGGGCCTGAGCGCCTCCTCGGCTCTACCGGCAGGTCCTGGGCGCAGCCCTCGCCCCACCGCCGCCCCGGGTCGGAGAGCGGCGAGGAGCCCCCCGGAGTCGGCCCGCGCCCCGCGCCCCGACATGGTGGGCCACCTGCATCTGCAGGGCATGGAGGACGGCCCCAAAGAGCGCGGCCGCGAGGGCCTGCTGGACAGTCCCGACTCCGGGCTGCCCCCCAGCCCCAGCCCCAGCCCGCCCTTCTACTCCCTGGAGCCCGGCCTCCTCGATGCGCGCGCGGGGGGCGCTGGCGCCTCCTCGGAGCCCCCGGGACCCAGCGAGGCCAGAGCGGTGAGTGCGCGCTCGCACGGAAGTGGGGGGGGGGACAGGGCCTGGAGGGGGGTCTGCGCGCCCTCGAGTCCCAGGTGGGGACCGACACCGCCAAGACCTCTTCCCCGCCCCCCACACCCTTCAGCCCCGGAGGGCCCAGGCCAGGCGCTCCCAGGTGGCCAGCCGGTGGGGACCTGCTCCCTGGCCTGGGCCTCTCCGGGGAGTGACTCTTCTGACTGGCAGCAGGGAGAAGGGGTGAGGACCCCAAACCTCCCCACGGGGGGCTTGAGCCCTGGCCCAGCCTCGGACAGATGCCTGCCAGGTCCCTCGGCC
Organism: Murina feae; assembly: GCA_004026665.1. NCBI lineage: Eukaryota > Metazoa > Chordata > Mammalia > Chiroptera > Vespertilionidae > Murina > Murina feae. The sequence continues at coordinate 14,618 of PVJC01017986.1, read as the reverse complement.
GCCACCCCGCTGCCCGGTTCCCAGGCTCCCACTGCCAACATGCAGCCCCTCTCCCTCTCTCTCTTTCCCTCTTTATTGTTTTAAGCAAACCCAGACAGGAGCCTCCTTCCCGGGAGGTGAGGGGTGTTGACGTGGAGCTGAGGCAGTGCTGGGGGCTGGGACCCCGTCCAGAGACCAGGCTTGTCTCCTGCGGGACTTAGTGGGGCTCGGGGCAGGCACCCGGCTGGGCTGGCAGCTGGACCGCGACTGGGAGGCCCCCACAGGGCAAGTGGGGAGGGGAGGTCGCTCAGACCCCACGATGTCTCCCTCCCTGTCGGCTCTGCACGCTCACCTTCGGTCCTGCGGGGGGTGTGCGTGTGTGCATGTGTATATGTGTGCATGTGTGCGTGCGTGTGCCTGCATGTGCGTGCGTGTATATGTGTGCATGTGCATGCATGTGTGTGTGCACGACTCCAGCCCAAGGCACTTTCCTGGGCCTGGGCATGTCGCCTAGGGCCTCGGGGGCAGTGAATGCTCCTCCACCTGACATCCTGGGAGGCGATGGCATGGGTGTCGTTGATGCCTCCCTTGCCCCTGAGTCCATGGGCCCCAAACTTGGCCTCCGAATATCTGAGTCCTTTCCAGGGCCCAGGCCCGGGTTGTGGGCTCATCCCCAGTGGGGGGCGGGCAGGAGGCAGCCGGTCCATGACTCTCTCTAGTCATTGATGTTTCTATCTCCCTCTCCTTTCCTCTCTGGAATAAAAAAAAATATATTTAAAGAAATTAAACCACGACATTGTGGTTTCAATTAGAATAAACAAACACCCCCCCCCCCCAAGCATTTTTCATGTGCAGCAAAGTTTGGGACCCGCTGTCTCAGGCCGCAGTCAGACGGTGAAT
>PVJC01017986.1:0-13639 GCA_004026665.1 Murina feae | reverse complement strand
TTGTCTCGATGACCCAGAATCCTCTGGGCGCGGTCTCTGCCCGCCGGGCCAGCGCTGTGCCACTGTCCTGGCCGGCCCGGCGGGGGGCCGGGGGGGCTTACTTTTCCTGCTAACTAGACGCGTCCCAACCTGCTGGGGCTGTTTCCGAGGCAGCGAGGGATCCCGCGTAGATAGCCTTCCCCCGAACCCGTTAGCTGATCGCTCAGTTTCACCACATCCCGACACGGGGTGCACGCGGACTCCCCGAGGGGCAGCTGAGGCGCAGAGGTCAGCCGTGGCCCCGGGTCACCCAGCTGGTCGGTGGCCAAGCTGGGACAGGACCCCTGAGTCTGGCTCCGGGCCTCCATCCTGAGACCTTACATTGTCCCACTTCTCACGGGGGAGCTGAGCGAGGGATTTTGTTAGTTAAGAAACAAAAGGCACCCTCGCAGGCGTGCTCGGTGGGTAGGGCGTCGGCCTGCGGGTCCTGGGTTCAGTCCCGGCCAAGGGCATGTCCCTCGGTCGCAGGCTCGATCCCCGGCCCTGGTGGGGGCACATGTGGGAGGCAGCCAACCCATGTGTCTCTCTCACATGGATGTTTCTCTCTGTGTGTGTCTCCCCCTCCCTTCCACTCTCTCTAAAAGCCAATGGAAAAATATCCTGGGGCGAGGATAAATAAATAAATAAAAAGAAGGGTAGCCATTTGAAAACCAAAACACTAAGTGCCGTGAACCAATATGGTTTTGAGATGCTGCTTTTAATAAAAAGAGAGGAAACGGTTGCCACGGGCAACCTCTGCTCAGCAGGGGGCCTTCAGCTGGCCCGCCCGCCTGCCCAGTTACTGAGGGGGCACCCCACCTCCCGTGAACTGCGGGGGTTCACCCCCTGCTCGCTGTGGCTCCCTGAGAAACTTTCCGGGCGCAGACGAGGGCACCTCTCGGGGGACGGGAGAGAAACCTGACCCGCATGCGGGAGCCCAGGTCTGAGGTGCCCGGCTGTGCAGCGGGCCGGCCTCCTCCCGGTGGCCACTCGACTGGGCTGCAGCTTCCTCCTGACACCCAGTGCCAGGCAAAGTGGGCGGCCTGTCCCCCAACTCTAGAAGCTGGGGTCCTCACCAGCTCATCACCGCTTCGTATGCAGGATATGCATGTTACATGTTAAACTCGCTCACACCTCACTTCTCCAAGCAGCTCCCATCCCCCTGACTTTCGTTTAATGGGCTGGACCTCCCTCTCGGACGGCACCCCACGGACATAGGCCGGGCCCCGCTGCTGCGAGATGGCGCCCCACCCAAGACACACATGGCCGGGCCCCGCCTGCCTTGACCGTGGGGTTGTTGCTCACTCTCTGTATAGTCATGTTCTTGGTGACTCCCCAACCCGTGGCGACCCGGAAATCAGTCCTCTATCCCGCCTGTACTGACTGCACCCGCTGCATGCCATGCCCAGGGGGACATGGTGCCAGGTGGATGGATAAGTGCCCACCCTTAAGACAGAAAGCGGGGTGGGGGGCTACTTTAGACAGGGGGGTCAGGGAAGTGACGTTCAACAGAAACCAGAGACAACATTCTGGGGGTAGACTTGATGGTTATAGGGCTGAAGTGTGTGTCAATCCAAGAGAATGGCACGTGCAAAGGTCCTGGGGCAGGAACAGACGACGGGTGTGTTCCAGGAGCAGTGAGGCAGCCGGCACAGGCCTGAGCAGGGACTTGTCGGCCAAGCTGAGGCCAGAAAGTAAAATTCCATTTCGTTTTACACATGTACTTGCAACCGTTTTATTTTGTAAAAGGTATTATGAGTTCCCACACTCCCCAAATTAGAAACCCAAATCAGAGACTTGCCTGAGAGATGCCCGTGAGGACCGGGAGTGGGTAGGGCCTGGCTGTCCTGCAGGGCACCCCGGGCCAAGGCTGCCTGCCGGCCAGGAGGGCTTTGCCCGCAGCTGCATTCCTCCCACAAATATTTCAGCCGGGCGGGACCGGGCGTGCAGCTGGGAGCTAGACAGGCTCGTCTGTGCCCCTCAGGCTCACTGCTGGACCGGCACCTCCTCCCCGTCCTGCCCTGCCACGCGGTGGGGACTGTGGGGGTGCATCAGGGGAACTAGCCCTGCCCCATCTCACTGCCCCCAGGGAGACCACCCCTGGCATGTGTGAGGGTGCAGCCGCCACTGGGAGAGGCAGGGGCAGAGGAAGGACTCGCCCTCCGGGCCCCGCCCCCTCCATCTGCCGGGCCTGTTCACAGGTGGAGTGTGTATCTGAGTGGAGACTTGAGGATGAAGGAGGGACAGGTGGGTGGATGGATGGATGGACAGATGGACAGACAGACCAACTGAGGAGACGGGTCAGCCCATGGCCCTCTTAGAGGCTCCCAGGTGTGTCCCTGTCAGTGAGGGTGACTGAGCCAGCTCAGGGGGAGGGGCCCTGGACCCTCCTGCTGCACCCCCCTCCGCTGAGCGGGCTCCTCACTCCCTGGCTGAATGGAAGGTTCATGGCTTTGGCTGAGTCCCACACTGAGGCAGCCACAGGCTCTGTGTGTCATCAGGTTGGGCACAGACATGGCTGTGCTGTTGATATGTGTCCCACTGGCGGGCCGGGACCCCTGGCCGGGCCGGGCTGGGCTGCCACGGTGTGGCACGGAGCTCTCACCGCGGACAGTTACCTCTCCCCGCGCCCCGGACCCGGTCGGCAGCCAGGCAGCATGCCCGCCCGAGCACCTGTGTGCATTTTCACTTCCAGCCGCGGGTGTTTATCCTCGGGGAGGCACGGGAATCACTGGGCCAGGCGGGCGGGGCCTGGGGTGCTTCTCCTGCAAACCCACTCCCCCTGCATCCTGCGGGGGGGGGGGGACCAGGGAGCTGCCCCCCCCCCCTGCTCCAGGCCACCAGGGCTCTGGGCTCCTGGAAGGAGCTGGGAGCTGTGGGCCCTCTGGGGGGCGGGGAGGGTGGTGCCTGGGAGGCTACGGAGTCCCCTCAGCTCCCAGCTGGTCTGGGCCTGGGACCCACTGTGCTCCCCCTGCCCCCAGGCCTCCGAGCTGCTGGGGAACCTGCACCCCAGGACACGGGCCTGTACCTCAGGGGCTCCCCGGGCTCCCAGGCCTGTGTGAGGGCCCCCAGGTGCACAGCCTCATTTCATAGACGAGCAAACAGAGGCCCAGTGCGCAGCGCCAAGGCCCTCGGGTGCTCTTCCACGGGCAACACGAACCCATGCCTGCCGCCCGGCGGGCTGAACGGTTGTGTGTCAACCTGGGAACCAGGGGGTCAGAGTTCGATTCCTGCTCAGGGCACAGGCCCAGTGTGGGCTCGATCCCCAGTGGGGGGTGCGCAGGAGGCAGCTGGTCCATGGTTCTGTCTCATCATGGATGTTTCTCTCTCTCCCCCTCTCCCTTCCTCTCTGACATCAATAAAAAAACAAACAAACAAACAAAAAACCCGGGCCTGGCCTCGCCTGGCGCAGTTGGTTGGAGTGTCATCCCCATATGCCTCCTGGGGGCTTCCTTCTCACCAGGGGCCCCTGGGGTGCGAGTGCCCGTGTGCCCCCGCCGTGCCCCCCTTCCCCTCCCCCCACGGGGCTCCCACCCGAATGCGGCCCAGCCATTGAGGAGCGCCTGGTTCCGGGGCCCACGCTGCCTCCTTGGCTGTGACGGGTGCTCCCGGTGCCCACTCTCCGGCCGGCTGGGTGCCGCGGGCCACATGCCATCGGCTGTTACAATGGCCCCTCGGCAAGGAGGCAGCTCTGCGCTCCTGACACTGAGGCTGCCTGTGTTCCCGGCCTGGGCCCCACGGGCGGCCGGCCTCGGCGACTTCCGGAGCGTCTGGCCACCAGGCCCGCTGGATGCCAGGCCCGCTGGATGCCAGCCCGCGGCTGGGGCTCGCCCTCTCGGATCTCGCGTGGCGCGCCCAGCTCGGGGCCCTTTGGAGAGCGGCGCTCAGGGCTGCGGCTGCCGTGCCAGGCCGAGAAGGGGCCTTGTGTGCCCTGCTGGCAGCCGGCCCGGAGCCAGACCTGCTCGAATGTGGCTGCAGTCACGCTGACAGGAGGTCCACTCAGGCCGTGTCGGGGTTCGGCTGCTTCTCCAGCCCGGGCAGAGGGTGGCACCTGGGTTCTGCCTCCTGCTCCTGAACTTGGGACAACTGTTTTCAGGGGGCCAGGGAGGGTTAGAGCCAGCACAGGCGGTCCCTCTCCCCTCCAGCGCGTCCACGGGTCCAGATGGGAGAAATGCCTCCCAAAACCTCAGTGCCCACGGTCGCGTCCCCTCGCGCGGCTGCACCTTCCTCTCAGCTCTTCTGTGGCCACACACCACCCCCTTGAACAAGGGCCCTGGGAGGCACCGGGCAGCATCCCGCCCACCGGGAGCGGCACGCAGTAGGCGCTCAGCACACAGTAGAGGCTCAGCAAACACCTGCGCACATCGAGGAGGCATCCCTTTGGAGAGCACGTTGTCTCTATAAACATGAGGCCACGGGGCTGCCGCTTTGTCTTGTTTTGTTTTCCGAATTCCATCCCCTGAAACGTGGGCGCTTGCTGCGGGAAGGAGCGGCGAGGTTTCAAAGTTTGGGGTGTGGATCGGACCTCTCTCCAGGGAGGACCCCAGACCCTCACGAAAAGGAGGACTGGTGGCGGCAGCCGGCTCTTCCAGCACGCTCCCTGTGCAGGCTGCCTGGGCACTGGGCGGCCCCGTCACCCCCTCAGAGACGGAGGGGGGCGCTGACGGGATGTGAAGGCCTGGGGGGCCGAGGCTGGTGACGTAGCCGCCGCTTTGAATGATGCACCGGAAGGACGTCGGAGCTTGGAGGAGCTCCCACGACGCCGGTCATGTCAGCACGTGTCCCATCCCTGCGCCCCCAGAGGGACCGGGACACGGGTTCCCGCGCAGGTGCAGGCCGAGCTGAGAGGAACTGTTGGGGTCAGGCCATAGGAGCAGGGTGGAGCCGGGTCCCCACGGGCTGGTGTCCCGCGGAGCCGGGGAAGGCAGCCGACAGCCACCCGAGGTCTGAGGGGGAGCCGTCGGTCCGATGGCCCTTGGCCTGGCGTCGGGGGGCGGGCGCGCAGGGAGCGGAAACGTGAGGGCCACGCTGTCGCGTGCGGAGGGCCAGGCCTGTGGAAGGGGTTTGGGGCCCACAGGCAGCAAGCTGGGGCTGGAGGGTGTGTGTGTGTGTGTGTGTGTACTTGTGTGTGCACACGCGTGCGTGTAACCGTGCCCGTGACTCTCCCCGCAGCCCCCGCCCCTCCCTCCGAACCCCCCGGCACTGGAGACGAGGCCCCGGCTGCTGCCCGTGTTCTTCGGTGAGGGCATCGAGGTGAACCCAGAACCCGCCCACGAGATCCGGTGAGTGGGGCTGCCTGCCGGCTGGGTGGGCACAGGGCTGATCCCGAACTCCGGGAGGGGAGCTGGGCGGGGGGGCCAGGCTGAGGTTCCACAGCACCCCCTCCAGCCCCTCTGGTCGGCGGGGCATAGGGATCCCCACTGGCACCCCCTGTGCCCTGTGTTCCACTCAGCTGATCCACCCTCTTGTCCGGGAAGAGTCCAGCGTAGCAGCGAGTCCAGTTTCGCCCACTGTCCCAAAATGTCCTTGGAGGGCACAGTGCAAAACACGTATCTTTATCGATTTAAGGGAGAGAGAGAGAGAGAAACATCAACGAGAGAGAGGATCCTGGGCCGGCTGCCTCCTGCACGCCCCACGCTGGGATGGAGCCCGCAACCCGGGCCTGTGCCCCGACCCACTGAGCCAGCGCCAGGGGAGGCACATTCGGTACCCAGTTCAGGGCCCAGCTGGGCCCACGTGTTGCTTTTAGTCTCAGGTGCCCTCTGAGCTGGCACAGGCCCTCTGCCCTTCTGTGACCTTTCGGCCTTGACCTTTCCAAGAAGCCCTGGGGGGGGGGGGCTGTGGCCAGGGCTGCGCGCCCCCTGCCCTCCGGGGCCTCTCACGCACCTCCCCACCCCCAGCTGCAACTCGGAGGTCAAGTACACCTCGGAGAAGCACTTCCGGGACAACGTGGTCTACGCGCACGTGCCCACCGTCACGGCCTACAGCGAGACCATCGTGGCCGCGCCCAACTGCACGTGGCGCAGCTACCGCAGCCAGCTGACCCTGGAGCCGCGGGCGCGCGCGCTGCGCTTCGGATGCACCACCATCATCTTCCCGAAGCGCGCGCGCCGCTCCTTCCGCACCACCGTGCACTGCAGCCTGGGCCGCGCGCGCCGCCGCTTCTCCGCCAGCGTGCAGCTGCAGCCGGGCGCGCCCCCCGCGTCCCCCGCGCCCGCGCCCCCCGAGTCCCCTGCGCCCCCCGGGTCCCCTGCGCCCCCCGGGTCCCCCACGCCTCCTGCGCGCTAGCGCCCCGCCGGCCGCTGCAGCCAGGCGGACGGGTGGCTGCGCCCCGTCTATTGGCCCCCGAGGCGCAGACGGCGCAGCCCGGGGCCAGGCCGAGGGGGACCCGCTGCCGCGCCCCCAGCGCCCCGCCCGCCTGCCCAGGGCTGGTGGCCGGGCTCCTCGGGACGGAAGAGGGTGCTGCCCAGACACCCGCTGCTCCGGGAGGCGCGTTTCCAGATGTGCCAGCAGCTGAGCCCGGGGCGGAGGCCCCGCTGGCGCCCCCGGTGGACGTGGGGCCGGGAGGCCGGGCTGACTGGACGCTGAGGCGGGGCTGGTGTCGGTTCTAACGGGTCCGGGCTGTTCCGGGCCCCGGGGATCCGACCTCCGGACGCGCAGGGCCTTCGTGCCAGGGGCCCGCGGGAGGCGCTGAGGTCTCGGGAGCGTCCGCCCCACCTGCCCGAGGTCGGGCCCCGCTGGGAGGCCGTGCGGGCCGAGCCGCCCGCGACCCAACGCGGTGGCTCTGCAGTGGCCACGCCGCGTCCCCCTCGCGCGTGTCCCGTCAGGAGAGGAGGCACCAGCCAGGACGGGGGGAGGGGGGCGCACGGCTGGGGCTGCCGGCACAGCTCTCCCAGGAGCCCCGAGGGCTGCAGCCCCTCTCCACCGCGCGCCCCCCAAGGCCAGGGCTGGGGCTGTAGCTCCTCCCGCTGGTGAGTCCAGGAGAGGGCAGAGGACTAAGTGCACTCGGTGCTGTTCTCCCCAGAGATGCCTCCAGCTGAAGAAGTAAGAGTCGGGTATCTCAATAAAATGTGCAAATGCAAAGAGGCTCCCTCTTCCGCCAGACCCTCAGACCCTGCGGGGTCGGGGGAGGGTGAGATGGGTGTCCCTGGGCCCAGAGCTGTGCGCCCCCAGCCCTCCCCCACCCCCGCATGCCAGCCTCCGTGTGCGCACCAGCCTCACGCACCGGGGCTCAGGTCTGGGGGTGATTCCCAGGAGCGGGGGGACAGCAGCTGTGGGTCAGTGTCCTCCATGAGGCAGGCAAGTGGGTGTCTGACCCAGGGGCTGGCAGGGACACACCCTTCCCCAAGGAAGAAGGTCATGGCAGGGCCCCGGGGCCTCCCTCCTGGACCCTGGCAGCGTCCTGGACCCTGGCAGCGTGTGAAGGACCATGATTGACAGGGCCCCGTGGCCCAGGTGCTCAGCATCCTGGGGGCTCTCCTCCCAGCCTCCCTTGCTGCGCCCCCACCACCTGGAGGGGTCAGCCTCCGCACTGGGGCGGGGCCTGTGGCTAGAGAAAAGCCTCTGCAGAGGGGGCGGCGGGTAAGAATTCAAGCCCCATCAGCCTTTGGTGCAGCCAGACACGGGGCAGCTGCCGCCTGTTACGCAGGCGCAGGAGCAAGTGAAGGTGGTGCTGGCTCCGGCCCCAGGTGCCTGCGCCTCCCCCTCCTGCCTGTTTCTGGGTTCACACTCACCAGCCTCAGGGCAAACCCAGCAGTCTCCCCAACACCCCCGAAACAGGAGCCCATCCCCAGGAATGACAAGGACAGACACAGGTAGGTCCTGTCTGCAGCCAGCCTGGGGGGCTGCCCGTGTGCGTCGTCAGGGGGACGCTGGGAAGGAGCGGAGAGACCCTAATGAGGAGGCGGGACCTGCAGGACGGCCTTGCTGACCCTCGGTCCTCAGATGGCCCTTGGCCTTCTCAGGACATAAGGGCCGGAGCCCTCCCTCCCGCCCGCCGCCGCCGCAGGTTAACTCCCCAATCATGCAAGTAAGACCCCCAGGTTCCACCCGCCTGGACATCTCCCTCCCGCCTTGTTCGTTCCTGTCGAACCCGTGGGTCGTTGGTCCCTGCCCCCTCCCACACAGCCCGTGGGCAGTGTCTCTGTGCCTTGGGGGGCTCCTGCGTGTCACTGCCCCCATTTTACAGACGGGAAAACTCTCCCGGGCGGGTTTCTCCCTCACAATCCATCCAGCACCCTTGCAAGCCAATGTGATTTGTAACGTGAAGGACAGAACATTTCAGGAAAACTCCCAAGCCCCCCACTGCCTGACGACCAGCTGCCCTGGACTCCCTGTGTCCCGGGCTAGGTCTCACCCCCCACCCTTCACCCCTGCCCAAGAGTCACCACCTCCAGGAAGCCACTCCGGCTGCTCAGGCACAGCCGACCCCAAAGCCCCGAAGACCCGCCATCCTTGCCCTCTTGTGGGAGGCAGCTTGTGGGGCTGGTGGCCCAGGCTCCTCTGTGGGGCCGGCTCCAGGGGAGGGTGCCCTCCTCACCCCACAGGGAGCTGCCAGCCACCTGCATGGGAAACACTGGGCTGCTGATGGACCCAGCTCTCCAGGCACCTGGGCCTGGAGTCAGCACAGGCCTGGTGGGGGGTCTGAACCTGCCTCTTAACCAGCTTCCCAATGTCCTCAGACCCAGGGCCACGGGCCACCAACTGTCCTTCCCTCACCAATCACATCGAGTTCCCGTGGACTGGTCCTCGTGGTATTAGTCACGTAGGGGGATGCGGGGGGCGGTCAGGGCCAGAAGGAGGAAGATGGGAGGGACGAGTTCTTAGAGGCTTGTCCCCAGCTGGGTTCTGAAGCAGCTGCAGGAGTTTGCCAGGGAGACAGGGATGGGTGGGGAGTGAAGGGGGGGAGAGGGGCGGCACCTGAGCATCCGATTTACAGGCGGGGCCGTCAGCAAACGAAACAGGACAGGCCTGGACGGGCAGGCTAGCCCTTCGGGGTGAGGACTGGCTGGGGCGGCTGGAAGCTAGGGGTCCTGTGAGGGCACCAGGGGGCGTGAGCGCTCCCTGCACCCTGCAGACACCCCATGTCGTTTAGGGCCACGGGCCCCGCCCAGCTGCCCACCTGAGGCCGGGAGATGGAGGGGATGGGGCGGCAGACATGACCCTCCCACACGTATCACATGCCACTCTGGTGCCACGGGATCCTGGGTGGCACCAGCAGGCGTGGCCAGTGCCATCTGACCCCCGGGGTTCCTGGTGGGGGCACTTGAGCCCCGTGGAGGGAATCTGGGCCCAGGACAGGCCCTTCGCTGGCCCGACACTGCCGCCTGCCTGTGGGCGCCAGTACTGCAGCTGGAGCTCAGCGAGGCTTGTTGGTGCAGATGAGGGAACAGGGCTGAGGGCACCCAGAGCGTCCCCAAGGTCACACGAATGTCACGCGAGGCCCGGACGCCAGCGTGTGTGGCTCCAAAGCCCTCTGTTCATTCGGCCTCATGGCCCAGGCTCACAGGGTGCTAACGGGGCCGCGGGGCTGCTCCCCACCCCCACCACCCCCTGGGGCCTCGCAGGTCCACACCCTGGGAAGCCTGGAGGCAGAAGGGGGGGGCCCTGGTTCTCCGCTGCCCCCCAAATCCTGTGGGAAGTGCCGAACGTGAGGCTGAAGCCCGAAGTCTGGTGCGGGCGGGACCAGCGGCTCTGGCCTGTGGAGCCACGAGGCAGAAGGACTGGGACAAGGACAGGCTGGGTCCCAGGACCACAGGTCCCAGGGCGTAGCCTGACTCAGTGAAAGGAGAAGTCGCGCTTTGCTGACTGCCTGTGGGGTTCACCCTCTCTCTGAGAGGGCCTCCCGCCCCCATCAGAGCCCCCAAAGGCCCCTGGATCCTGGGAAGCAGGCCTGCCCCAGCAGCAGCGCTTGCCCCAGTCTGAGGTGTCATCTCCGGGGCAACCTCTCCAACCAATGGCCGGAGTGGGCTGGGGCCCTTCCCTGCTGCAGACAGAGCCCAAGTGGGGCACAGCCAGGGTCCTCGCCCCCAGTGCAGCGCAGACCTCGGCTCTGACCCCAGGGTGGAGGTTCCCAGACCTCTGTCTGGAGGAGGGGCCATACTCAGGTTAGCAGCATCCTGGGGGGGGCTGTGGGGCGGCTGAGAGGTCGCTGTGGGGGAGGCAGCTGGGCCTCTGCAGGTGTGTATCTAACCCACGGGGAGGGTCTCCCCAGGAGGGAGGGTCGCTCAGGTGGTGGGCTGGCCAGCACCACCCAGCCCACCTGGGTCCCAGGAGGGGGCACTGAGCCCTGTGTAGAGGGGCCCGAGGACTGGGCCAGACGGCGGGGGGGGCGGGTGAGGGGGACAGCACCCTGGCAAGGGCGGCCTTCCTACCTCTGGGTACACAGGCAGCAGGGCCCTGAGCCCCCACAGCTCGCACCATGCCTCCCCCCTGGGCGCCTCCCAGGAGCTCAGCACCCTAGGCCATGGTGCGTGGGGACAGGTGGGCAGCAAGGTCTCCCAACTACCCTTCCAGAACCAGGCACCGGCCTGGCAGCCACTGACATTTACACGCGCCCGGGACCAGGCGGGCGGGGCTTTGGGTGAGGGAGGCAGGTGGGCAGCATGCACAGGGCACAGGGGAGGAGCAGGAGGACAGGGTCCCGAGGCCGCCGGCGCCCTGGCACGCGGAGAGGGCTGAGGCTCACTGGGCTCCTCAGGGACATGGCCGCCCGACTCGGCTCCCGAGCCCCGTTACCCAGCAGCCGAGGAGCAAACGGGCAGCTGCTCCCGGACCCAGCGGGCAAGCTGTCCCCTCTTGCGGCTGGTAGTTCAGACAGCGTGTCCGCTTGTCACCGGGACACCTGCCCCCGAGTGTGCCTCCCGGGGGTGAGCCCTCAGGGGGGCATCCTAACCTGTCCGCAAAGGGCCCCGGCTGCGGAGTTAGGAGGATGTTCCTTGCCCCCCACCCCACGGGGTTCCTGCCCACAGACCCCCCACCCCCATCACCCCCTCCCTGGCGTCCAGCCTAAGATAAAGCAGCAGCAGCCGTCACTCGAGTATAATTCGCTTTTTAATGAGAACAATGTGTGTAAATGACAGAACGCCACCGCCGTGCGCAGATGGCGGCCGTGAATACCCATCGAACGCATTCTGCCCACGGGAGGGAGGGAGGGCGGGCGGGCGGGCGCGGCGGCTGAGCCAGTGGCCCGCCCCTCGGCCCATGGACACGACGCCAGGGCCGCCAACGGGGGCCTGCGCGCGCCGCTTGAACGGTAAGCGGATTGAAAGCGCAGCAGCAATAATACTGGGTGAGTCCTTCCTTGCGTAAAACATCTGAATTAATTCATTGAAGGTATCAAAAATATACCCTGTAAACCAACACATCATCTACACCTGCCTCTCCCACGCCCGGCCACGGTGCGCCAACAGGACGGTCCAGGTCCCCGGGTCACACTCGCCCCAGGCCGCACCCGGCCCTCTCACCCGCCCCTCTGGCCTGACTTGGTTTCCAGCAGTTCTCATGGGCCTGGGCGGCCCGTGGGGACCTGGATGAGAGCGCTGCGGGCTGGACAGGGCCCGTGTCCATCTGTCCAGAGCACTAAGCGGGGTGCGGACGGAGGGAGGGCGCGGGGGCTGCTAGCTCAGTTTACACTTTGGTTCCAAATGCGTTAAGGGGGGAGGCAGTGGCGTGGGAGGTGCGTGGTCATCCGGCTTTGGGTCCCTGGCCGTCCGCCGCCCGGTCCTCCGCCCGGCCCCTCCCCCCCTCCCGAGCACCAGGTAAACATCCCCTGAGAAAGTCACTGCACAGGGCCAGCCGGGCGGGGGTCCTAGTTAAGGCTTCAGACGGGCAAGGACGCCGGCTCAGGATGGGCGGACGATGGACGGGCGGACACACAGGCAGAGGCGGGGGCTCCTTCCTCTTCGAGGGACCGGCCGCCGCGCACCCCTCGCCTGGCCGCTCGGGATGCTCGCGGGCCCGGCGCCGTCCCAGCCCCTGCGCACGGTCACTCGCTGTCGGAGAGCGTCTCGTATTGCGAGCAGAGCAGCGGCTTGGGCTCCTCGTCCCAGGCATGATGGGGGCCGGCCAGGGGCCCGCCCGCAGCGAGGCCGGGCGGGGGTGGGGAGGCCATGACGCCCGCCTGCAGCCGCATGATCAGCGGGTTGTAGGGGAACGGAGTGGAACCTGCAGGGGAGACAGCGGGAGGCGCTGGTGAGCACAGACTTGGGCCTCGGCCGTGGCCTCCTGGGCCTGGCAGCTGTCCAGCCCCTTCCAACTCCTGGACGGTTTCTCAGAGGGCGGCCACGCCCGCCTCCGCCCAGGCTGGACCCAACCCCAGGGCCACTCTGCAGCCACAGGCCTGTGGGTCCTGTCGATGCCGCTCTTCCCCCTAAACCTACGGCGCCGCCTCCTGCACGGAAAGGAACCTGCGCGACCACCCCCACGACCACCCCCCAAGCCCGTGGGTGGAGCCCTGCCCGCCTCCCTCTCCCCGCTTCTGACCCTCTACCCTCGCTGGCCAGGGCCAGCGGCCGGGCTCCCCGTCAGCCCGCTCACACCCTCTCCGCCCCCCACCCCCCCAGGCCTTTCTCAGGAGCTTCCACCACCTGAGCAGTCCCTAGCAGAGGCCCTACCACGTGCTCACACGCAGTAGGTGTGTGGGCAGCTGGCGGAGCCAGGCCCAGGGGTCCAGCCGCCCCACCCCCACCCCTGTGCTCACCTGCAGATGAGGGCCGGTCCTCCCACACACGGCTGGTCAGCGGCGTCCGGCGGCTGCAGTCCCCCTCCGAGTGCACCGAGGAGACAGAGGGGGGCCGGTCCCCGGGGGCCAGGCCTGGGGCTGGGGACTTGGCTTTCCGGCTGCTGGGTCTGCCTGAGACCTTGGCCTTCCCACCACCGCCTGCAGGAGACAAGGGAGGGGCCGTGTCAGACGCCAAGAAGCACTCACCACGGGGAACGGAGCGCGTGGGGCGGGGGGGCGGGAGGGGGGGTGAGGGCCCCGGGGAGGGCTGGGGTCCGGGAGTGGGTTTCTACCCGAGGGGGTGGGTTGAGGGTCTGCAAAGTCCCTCAGGCTGCCCTGCAGCCTAGCTACCCGCCCGGCAGCCTTGGGCTCGACCCAGACCGCTGCCCGCACTGTGCTGACCCTGACGGCCAGCAGGCCCATGGGGACCAGCCAGACCCCGGGGCCAGGCCTGGGCCTCCGCGAAGCCCAGAGGCTTTGTGAGGCCGCAGGGTTCGGGTCAGGCCTGGCTCTGCCTGGCCCTTGCTTGTTCTGACCCAGCCTGGCCCAGGCAGAGTGCGGCCCAACAAAGGGGGGCTGGCCCCTCGCAGTCGGGGGCTGGCTCACAGACACTGGTCTCTGTCCATCAGCCTGAGGGCCAGCGGTGGACATGCCCGGCGACCCCAGCAGGCGCTGAGCCCCGGGGCCCTCCTGACCTACAGAGTGGGCGGGTCCTGCTCCAGCCTGATCTCCAGCCTGATCTCCCGCCACGGGACAGACCGGGATGCGGGTGGCCCTGTGTCCCGGGGGGAAGGGGGGGTGCGGGTGGCGGTGTGAGTGTTTTTAGAAAGGGGGCAGCTCCTTTGGGCCGGGGGGTTGGGGGGGGGGAGGCCCACAGGGCCATGTGCCCACACGGGGGGG
>PVJC01017985.1:0-31908 GCA_004026665.1 Murina feae | reverse complement strand
TACCAGCGATCAAAATATTTGTAAGTGTAATATATCTGTAAGTGCATCTTTATGAGTGCCCTAAAACAAAGTCTAGGAGCAGGTCTAATACCTTAAGTTTGAAGTGAAGATGAATTTAAATGACATTTCAAGGTACCCCACAACAATCATAAAATGATATGAAAATATCTGTGATTTCTCTGGGTGACAAAGTCACAGGCACTCCTGTGGTTTGACACCCACACTCATAATGGAAGAAAATGCTCCATTTCAGTGGGAGGTGAATGAGAATTAAGGTGTCGTTTATCCCAACGGAGGCTCACTGACTCCTTTGAATTCTATTCGTAGAGCTGCAGGGTTAGGAATCCTGAACCTGTATCCTCCCACAGTCATGGGACAATAGCAGGACTTCTGGGAAAGTGGCTCTCAAACTGGTGAGTGACAACGGCCTCACTCCTGACCACCTGACGGGGACTCCCTGAGGATGGGGCCCTAGCAACCTGAGGTGCTGTTTCTTTAAACTCCCCAGCAGCCACCAGCTGCAGCGGTTCTCAACCTGTGGGTCGCAACCCCTTTGGCGGTCGAACGACCCTTTCACGGGGGTCGCCTAAGACCATCCTGCATATCAGATACTTACATTACGATTCATAACAGTAGCACCATTACAGTTGTGAAGTAGCAATGAAAATAATTTCATGGTTGGGCCACAACATGAGGAACTGTATTTAAAGAGCCAGAAGGTTGGGAACCCCTGAGCTAGAGGAACAGCCTCAAGAGGAATGAGCCCCATTTGTGTTAGAGGCCCGGGCACAACAGCAAGCCTGGGCATCGCTGCCCACCCGTCAAGCCTTCACCTACTGGTAGCTGGTCCCAGGTCGGGCCTTGTACTAGGCACAGAGAACATCCTTGACCCACACTCCTCCTGGCCTGGGGCTGGTGGTGCTCCTTCTCAGATGGGGCCCTCCTTCTAAGCTATCTCACCCTGCACCGTCGTACCTACTCTGCCCTCTGAGCCCCACACCTTGGTGCATCTACAGCCTCTCCCTCTCCCACGGGGGGCTGCCCTGCGGAACTCCAGGCGCCGCTTACCTTGTGTTCTATGAAAACGGTGCCCCTGGAGTTGTGCAAGGCGGGGAGCCGCCACCCCCAAGTAGAATGAAACTCCTGAGGGAGCGCTGCCTCCAGCTCTCCTCCCGCTGCCTCCCTGCTTCTAGCACCGACCCTGGCTCACCCTGGACAGTATGCTGGCCTCTGCGCCTCAGTCCCCATGCAAAGGAAGGTGCAGCGGAGTCATCATTCTGGACGCTTCCATTTAAGATTCTTCTGCACAACCCGTTCACTTGCTTCATCATTTCAGTCTACAAATATTTGAGTACCGACTGTGTGCTAGGTGCTTGAGCGATCTCAATGAAGAAAGGGTACACATCTTTGCCCTTATGGAGTTTACAATTTAGCAGGATGGGGATGGGGAGTGGGGGTGACACTGATGCATCAGTTAAGGAAATCAGACAGCGTGCTGCAGGGGGCGGGGGATGCTCAGAGTAAAGAGGTCGGGTGGTTAGAAGTGAGTTGCGCTCTTTTTTTTTTTTTTAATTTTACAGAGAGGAAGGGAGAGGGATAGAGAGTTAGAAACATGGTCAATCAGCTGCCTCCTGCATGCCCCCTACTGGGGATCGAGCCCACAACCAAGGTTAGGGTGAGGTGAACTTTTTTAAAGTAATATGGTCAGGGGTGCTCATCCGAGAAGGTGACCTGTGAGTGAAGACTTGAAGGAGGGGAAGAGAGAGCGAGATGGAGAGCTCGCAGGTGCCTGGGCGCACGTGCCTCCTTCCAGAGGAAAACAGAAGCTAACCTCACACCCCGGAGAGACTCAGCGAAAAGTCTCAGGTCTGTCCCCACTTCCTGGGGAAACAAGGAAGAAATGAAGGAAGGGGCTTTAGGAACTTGAAGTTCGAAAGCAAGGAGCAAAGAAACGAAAACTGAGTTCTTATTGTCTGGAAAAGACAATATGACAATGGCATGGCACTGCTCTAGTGAGAGTCAGCGAGAGCCAGCCACCACTCAGCAAACAATGGGGGAAGTGGGGCTGAGGAAGTGAAACTCATGAGCCAGAAGCCCCGGAAGGCCCACCCCACCCAGGCCCAGTAGCTCTGGGCGGAGGGCCGGATGCCCAGCCCCAAACCCAGGCCTTCTCCCTACTCCAACCCGGCCTGGCACCTGTGGTGGGCCACCCACATCACCCGCCCTCTCCCTGTGTTCCTTGCATTCACCAAGCACAGTCCTGTGTCAGGGGCCTTGCATTGCTCTTGTCTCTGCCACCAGAGATTTCTGCCACTCACTGTCACCTCAGTCCTGCCCTCAAACGAAGACCCTCATAGTGGCCTTCCCGGCCCATCCAAGTCTATAAAAACAGCCGCCACCTCTCCCGCCCTGCTCCTCTCTATCCCCTATCCTGGCTGCCACAACCCGACATCGTATTATCTATCAGAGTATTGGCTGTGTCTTCAGGCAGCAGCAAGGGAGCTCCATGGGGTCAAAAACTGTGTCACAGTCATCGCTGCATCCCTAGAGTCTAGACCAGCACCTGGCACCCACCCAGCACTCTGCTCAGCCCTTCCTTAGCTTCGGAGATGCTGCTGAAACTACCCTAGTGCTAACCTGAGTCTCTGGAAATGCCTTTCTCACAAAAGATACTCACCATATCCTGGGTTGAATAGAGTCCCCCCCAAAATTCATGTGCACTGGAAGAGCAGAATGTGACCCTGGCTTGGAAATAGAGTCTTTGCATGTATAATTGAGTTAAAACGAGGCCATCCTGGATCAGGATAGGCCCTAATCCAATTGTCCTCATAAGAAGAAAAAATGTGGACATTGAGGGAAGAAGATGTGAGTTGGAGGAGAAGGCCACGTGACCACGGTGGCAGAGCTAGAGTGAAGCACACACAAGCCCATGATGGCAGCGTGCCCCCCCCCTCCCCGGAGCTAGGAAAGAGGAAAGGACAGTTTCCTACAGCCTTCAAAGGGGGGTATGGTCCTGCTGACACCTAATTTCTGACTTCTAGTCTCCAGAACTGGGAACGCAAGCATTTCTGTTATAAGCCAGCCAGTTGTGGAGCTCTGTTAGGGCAGCCCAGAGAAGCTGACACCCTGGTATTATCTGGAACTCGTCTCATAAGCGACCAGAGATGGGTCACTCCATTTTCTGGGCACCCCCCTGAAAACCCCAGAAGCAGTAGCCATGCCCTGCCCTCAGGGAGCTAGCGGGGAAGACGTGGTTCACAGCTTGTTCCTGCCAGGACGTCCCTACCCATTCTCAAAACTGCTCTTCCAGAAAAAGGAAGTGCTGGGCCTGCAGGGAAGCAAGTGACATTGTGGAGGCAGATGCTGACTGAAAGGAGAGTGTTGCGTCGCTGTCCACAGGATGTCATCACGGAGAGGCGCTGACCATGCATACATCATGCCAGGCACGTCTGATACTTCAGATGCTCCAGATACATTTTTCTTAAGTGATTTTATTGATTTCAGAGGGGAAAAGAGAGGGAGAGAGGGGTGGAAGCATTAATGATGAGAAAGAATCATTGATTCTCTCCTGCACGCCCCACACTGGGGATCAAGCCCGCAACCCGGGCCTGTGCCCTGACTGGGAATCCCACCATGACCTCCTGGTTCATAGGTTGACGCACAACCACTGAGCCACACTGGCTGGGCTTTTGAGATATTTTTATTCTCCTTTCACACTAAGCCTTCAGAATCCAGATGTGCACAGTTCCCCTCGGTTCAGACCAGCAACATGCCACGTGCTCCGTGGCCACGCGGCTGGAGGGGGACACACTGGACAGGCAGCCAACAGACCAGCTGTGCCTCACATGGGCTCCATCAATGAGCGCTGGGAAGTCCGTTAATTTCTCTGACACTGCTGGCCAGCGTTCGAGCCCCTGTGCTTTTCCCTGGAGAAGTTTGATGGTTTTACTAGGTTTTCAAAGATGTCTGGGCCCTTTCATGGGTGCAGAACAGCTGCAGTGGTTACGGACGCATAGGCTGAGGACAAGCCCCACGCCTTCACTTGGGGTCCAGGAGTCTGTGACAGAGAAGGGGGTGCTTTATTCGGGGGGAACATATCGTTTCATGGCACAGTTTGGACTAAATGCCACAGTTCGTGATTCTTTTAGCTGTTCCCCCTCTCCCCCCGCCCCATCCTCCCACTCTCCTGCCCCAGCTCTGAGAGCAGCTGAGATTCTTGGTGTGACATCAGCAGTGAAGAGTGTGTGTGTGTGGGGGGGGGGGGCATGGGAACTGAAGTCAGCAAACAGCGGTTTCCACAGCTTCTTGCGCCGACAAGGGTGACACATTCTTTCGTACTCATTTTTGTTCTCATATGAGTTTCCACAGAAATGGCAGCTTCCTCTTTTCTTTTTTTTCCTCTTGTCCCATCTTCCTCATCAGGAGCCTAACATCTTAGGAGTCTCCACCTGCCCCTCAGAGGGAGGCTCCGTCACCCCCTCCAGCCATCACGCAGGGCAGACCTACACTGAAGGCTCTTTCATGAGGTCCCCAAATCCCACTGCTCCTCAGAATCGCCTGGCAGGTGGGGGTGGGGGTGGGGGGGCTCCCCCTGAGCCTCTGGCACGGGCCAGGCTCCCTCCTGACGGCTGATTCCGTTTGTGTTGGCCTTTGGCCTGTTTCTCTTTCCTAAGGGAGGTGGCGTGCAGAGTGGGAGCAGGCTTGGCGGTCAGCTGAAGTTTGAAGCTGGCTCCCTGTCACTTTCTAGCTCTGTGGCTTGGGGCGATTTTTGTGTTAAGCGCCGAGTCTCTGTTTCCTTACCTGCAGATTGGAGCCGGCATGCGATTAGACCGTCCGCAGCTACAGGAGCCCTCACAGGTGCCGGCCTCCGGGGCCTAGCCCTCACCTCCACCCCACCGACACCCCATGCTCCCCCATCTAACTGGGATGTTTCTTTGAAGAATGTGGCCCAGTGGTTTGAAGAAGAAACAGATGTTTCAGACACCAGCATATTTAGGGTGAAGACACTCCCCTGAGTTCCACCCAAGATGCCAACGGATGGAAAAAAGAAGATTCCTAAAACCCATTTCTGCCTTGACACGACCCCAAGCAACACTACAGTCAGTGGCTGGAATCCTCCAATTTCCTTCAACAGAAATGTTAACGTGGACTCACTTAGGGATAACGTAATTTTTAAAGTCCATAGACTCCCAAGTAAGACATTGTTTCAGAAAGTCCCATATTGGATTCCTCTCAAAGAGCCCCCGAGCGGGCTCTCCCTGAGGAACAGCATGGGTTTCCCCATCCGGGTGCTGGGTGACGGGGGAGCAGGGAGCAGCCTTAGCCTTACATGGACCTCATCCCATACAGGGCAGGCTCCTCCTGGCGCCTGGACACCGGTGAACGATCCTGACCTCAGACCCCCTCATCACACGAGCCTCTGTTCCTCCCCAGCCCTTCTCATCCTTCACATCTCGCCTCCTCCCAGGAATTTCCAGGCCTCTCCAGGTCCCTAGGTTTGCAGGCTCCTTCTTCTGAGTTCCCAGAGCCTTCGTTACCTGCACTTCCTCCTGATCTCTTTACTGGAAGCTGGGAGCATGGGTTCCTGGGCAGGGCCCAGGGCAGGCACCCTGCACAGAAGAGTGTTCAGTAAAGCCCAACTGATGGCTGGATTCCATAAGCCCTCCAAGGGCTGGGAGCGGAAATTCACATTAACTTGGGGCCTCGTCTAAATTATGTCAGCCTGAGAACTGGGCCTGCCAGATTCACGCTAGTTCAGGTCCCATCCAACCTGAAGTTGCATAAGAGAGGAAACAAGAGTTGTTACAAAACAGCCTAACCACAGTGTGCACATATCTTGTTTGTTATCTGCAGTGACGCGTTGGTTTCAGACGCACAGGCCTATCGCAAGATTAGTGTTCCTGTTCAGGAACTAGGTCTTCGCTATTAGATCAGCGGGAGGCAGTGAGGGATGAGCCTCTATGGAGGTTAGGACCTCTGTCACTTTCAGAACAACTTTCATAAGTGGGCTTCCCTTCGGCAAAATGAACCACGAAGTCAAGGCATATTGAGAAGGAAAATAAAGAAATCCTGCCCAGAGTGTGTTTTTCCTGAGTCATTAGCTTATTTTAGTTCATGGGCATAATGTTGTGTAATTAATCTAGGTTCCCTTTTCTCACTGATTGCTAGGAAGCTTAGCGTCAACGCTGTGACCCCACCAAAGTGAGGATGTCAATTTCTGTATTAGTCTCTTCACTGGACCCATTTTATGTTCCTCTCTCCGCTTTTTTCTCTATTTTTATCATCAAAATTTGTCTTAAGTCCTATTTAGAATAAGGATGTGGGTAAGAGAAGGAAAAATGGTCCTTGCTCTTAAGGAATCAAGAATAGATAAATAAGGAGCTAAGTAACAATGATGAAAATAACATTACGAGAGTTAACACTTATTTAGCACTTATGCAAGGCAGTATGGTATGTATCATCTGACTAAATTCTCTCAACAGGCTCACCAAACTGTTTTCCCCCCAAATTAGTATTATAGATGGAGAAAGGGAACCCGAGAGAGATTAAGGCATGAGGCCAAGACCATACGGCTGTTGAATGGTGTCAACGTAAGAAACATTCAAACCTGCAGAGAATTTTTGTGAGTTTATTTGAGCCAAACTGACAATTGCTGAGAAGCAAAACCTCAAGGGATTGAGATAATGCTCCAGAGGATGGCAGTTTTGCATCTTATTTTATACATTACAATCCCAAAAGAAATAAGTGGGTTACAGGAAATCCATTGGTGATAGATGAGGGAGGTTGGAGAAAGCAAAGCGTGGAGTGTGGGGTGGGGTTGAGCACCGACCTCTGGGATTGGATAAAGAGTAACATGAGCCCTGGCCAGTGGGCTCAGTTGGCTGAGCTTCGTCCCATGCCGTAGGGTCCCTGTTTGATTCCAGGTCAGGGCGAATGCCCAGGTATTAGGTTTGGTTCCTAGTTGAGGAGTATGTGGAAGGCAACCAGTCAATGTTTCTCACATTGATGTTTCTCTCTCTCTCCTTTCCTCTCTCTCTAAAATCAATTTTTTAAAAAGCAAAATGATAGATATATACCTCTTTTACCTAGGTGTGTACATTGGTTGGGCTCTCAGGCGTCCAGAGAAAGAGAAGTTACGCTGACATTCCAAAGTTATGTTTTTGTAGATGCCAGAAGACAGGAGGCTTCATTCAGGTGAACGTTGACCTTTGTCAAGGAAGATACCAGCCTGGCACACGACCACCTGCCATAAACTGCTTTTAGTGAAGACGTTTTCATTTCAGACGTTACTTGCAGGCTCTGAGTATGTATTGAGGTTACTTGCAGGCTCTGAGTATGTAAGGCCGCCCCACAGGCTTCCCCTGAGCTTGTCAAGTTTAGCAGGTGTTCTCTTTTCATCCACAATAGTATAGCTGGGTCCCAAGTCCAAGTGCGGGCGATGCCAAAGCTTGGACGCATAGGCACAATGTCTACAAAATCAAATGTTAAAAGTGAAGACGCCATAGTGAGGTTCATGGAGAGTCTGTGGAGTTAACAGACACTTGGGGTCAGCCTGCCCTAACATAAGCCAATGTCTTAGACTCAGACAGAGAATATTATTACTAGGGACATAGCACCTTGGTTGTAAGAACAAACAGCTAAGAAAGCAAAGAGCCTGAGGGTCCCAATGCTCCTGCTGCTAATTTCCCCTCAAACCCAGGCTTCAGGGAGTCACGGGCAGCACACCCCCACCCCCGGGGGCAAGGACCGTGTCTCACTGTTGACCCTGCAGATGAAGACAGCTATGCCCAAACCCACAGAACTGTATTCTGATCACATCCATAACCACACATCCAGACCCCACAGAATTCTATAGAGGCACCTGCCTTTACCATGAAAACATTGCTCACAGAAGCGTGCACAGCTTTTCAAATTTCAATGAAAAGGGAAAAGACGGTAAGCTGGCTACGTTATATACAGAAATAACAAATGAAAAGCAGGTCTGGCCTGGCCCGGGTGGCTCAGTTGGTTGAGCTTCGTGCCCTGCACCAAGAGGTCATGGTTCAATCCCCGGTCAGAGCAATGCCTGGGTTTCAGGCTTGTAAGAGGCCGCCAGTCGATGTTTCTTTCTCTCATTGATGTCTCTACCGCTCTCTCCTTCTCCCTTCCTCTCTAAAACTCATTTAAAATATATATATATTAAAAACAAAAACAAAACCCTGACCGGTGTGGCTCAGTGGATAGAGCGTCGGCCTGCAGACTGAAAGGTCCCAGGTTCGATTCCGGCCAAGGGCATGTACCTTGGTTGCAGGCACATCCCCAGTGGGGAGTGCGCAGGAGGCAGCTGATCGATGCTTCTCTCTCATCGATGTTTCTAACTCTCTGTCCCTCTCCCTTCCTCTCTGTAAAAAAATCAATAAAATATATTTTTTTAAAAAGCAAAACAAAAGCACAAGTCTGCATCCAGAGGACAGGAGAAGATTCAGGGGCTTAGTAGGCAGTTCACACTTAGATGGCTGGGACACTGATTTCCACCAGCGCTGATGTGGTGTTATGGACTCCCCAGGAGTGACGACCACCAGAGAACCAGATTGTAATTTAGGAAGCCTTTATTTCGAACTCGAGTCTGGGCTCACGCCTCAACTGACACAGCAGCGAGAAAATGCGAGCGCCCCGAACACTTACAGCAAGTCCTTTTTATCCCTACTGCTGGGGATTTGGCAATAACTGATTAACTGAATACACACAGAAAGCAAAGCTTTAGGTTAGGTCAACGAGAGTGCAGGGATGAAAATTTTCAAAACTCTATTGTGCGGTTTAGGGAGTTTCTGCTTGTCCTGGTTCCTGCCTGAGAACAAACAGGTGCTACTTACTCTATGGAGAGATTTCTCTACATAAAGTAGGGTCACTGCTATTTAATACAGCCCTTTCCACCTTGCTGGAGCATGACGACCTACACCCTTCTTTCTTCTATTAACTTAAACTCGGTTAAATGTCACAGTGGAATTGTAAGAAGTAGGGTCAGCCCCTGGGGTGTGTGGACAAAAAGGGGGTGCTGTAATAGATCATCAGTTCCTAACTGGGTAGGACATGGTGGGTAGTCATGTCCCAGGCCTATCACTTCTCTAATGAAAGGTTTGTAAGCCTGTCTACTGTTCTGGGGCATCTAGGTTAGCACACCTTAGCAATATCAGAAGTAACACCCCAAAGGCATACCCACCCTCCTATAATCCCATCCCCACCTTACTTGCGCTGTAGGCCTCCCAGGTGTAAGACCCGTGGGTCAGACCGGACCTAGTTCAGCAACCTCAGGACTTGAGTTCTGGCTAGAAAAGAATTCAGAGCCAAGACTCAAATTATAAGAGAACATTTCTTTGAAAACCACAGAGAGTCTGTGGAATTAACAGAAACTTCGGGCCAGCCTGCCCTAACATAAGCCAATGCCTTTGACTCAGAGAATATTATTACTAGGTACGTAGCACCTTGGTTGTAATAACAAACAGCCAAGAAAGCAAAGAGATGGAAGAAATTCATAGAAAAAGTGGGCTTAGGAAACAAGTTCCAGAGGCAGAGGAAGGGCCCTAGGGCCTTGAGACTGAGGAGGGCAATAGTAACAGGCCTGGGAGGATGGGGAAGGGGAGGGGAATGGGAAAGGTAAGGTGTGCTCCAGGAGGGAAAAGCCCTCCCTCCCACCACTAAGTCCTCCCTCCCAAGGGTTTGAAGGTGGAGATTTTAGGGAAGTCCCAGGGCAAGATCTCAAAAGATTATTCGGCAGCTTTCCAGGTGTGTCCTTTCAAAGGCTGTCATTATCCAATGCAGCCGGTCCTGAGGTCAGCCATGGGGTTGCTGGTCTGGTTTTGTTGCCTTTCTGGGCCTGGAACTGAATGGACTTAGAAATGTCCACTGCAGGCGTGGTAGAAGAATTATGGGGACACATGGCTGCTGCCTCCAAGACAATGGCCTGCATGACATCCTGAGAAGGAGAGCCCTGCGCCAGGGGAGGGTGGGGCGGGAGGTCCCATCCTGTGCACTCCCTGCACATCCTGGCGGGACTGACGTAGGTGGAGCAGAGACATTGGAGTCAGTCCTGCAACTCCTCATAATTCTTCTGTGAGGCAGTTAAGAACTAGAGTGTCAATGTCCGTCTTCTATGAATCCTAACCTGAAGATGCACATGAAAACATACCTTCCCTCCCTTCCACAGCATGGGGCAAAGTGGCCTAATGAGCGAGTGAGTGGCCTGAGTACAGCCAAGACCCCTCTCTGACCCTGTGTGTCCAGATCTTAAGCCGAAGTCCCGATTTAAAAGGCGGGCGTCTCTCCCAGTGCCCTCCGCGGCCCCTCGGGTCTGTCTCTTGCTTCAACCGTGTTTAGATGGAATAGACCCAGGGACGCCCCTTTTTCCAGCCTCCGACCACCCTCCAACCTCTTTCCTAGTCACCACTTTCAGAACCACCGCAGCCATCCTCAGCCTCGAGACCAGCCAACATCATTTTTCTTATCTTAACACTTTATTGCAGAACAACCATGAGCTCCCAAATTCGTCAGAATTATTCCACCGAGGAGGAGGCTGCAGTCACCCGTCTGGCCGAGCACCTGCGGGCCTCCCACATCCACCTGTCCCGGGGCTTCTATTTCCCCCTGATGATTGGCTCTGGAGGAGTGAGCCACTTCCTCACACAATGGCAAAGAGTAAGGGCACCCAGCATCTCTTTTTTAAAAAATACGTTTCTATTGATTTCAGAGAGGAAGAGAGAGAGAGAAACACTAATGATGAGAGAGAGTCGCTGGCTGCCTGCTGTACATCCCCTGCTGGGCCCACAACCCTGTGGGCTGACTGGGAATCAAACCGTGACCTTCTAGTTTATAGGTTGATGTTTAACCACAGAGTTACCCGGGCCGGGCCCAGCATCTCTTAAAGATGCAAAATGAGCGTAACAGCTCCCTTCTCTTCCTGGATGACGTGCTGAAACCATCTCAAGATGAGCAGGCAAAACTCAGGACACCATGGAAGCCGCCCCGGCCTTGGAGAGGAACCTGAGCCAGGCCCTTCTGAGTCTGCAGGCCCTGGTTCTACCCGCACAGACCTCTGTGACTTCCTGCAGAACCACTTCCTGGCTGAGGAGGTGAAACTCACCAAGAAGATGGGCGACCACCTGACTCACCTCTGCAGGCTGAGTACCTGTTCCAAAGCCTCAGCTGCAAGCAGGACTAGGAGCCTTTGGAGCACAGGGGTCTTTGAGGAGCTCCTCTTCGTTTCCCTGCTGTCCGGCTTTGGCCTGTCTCTCCCTGAACCCACTAGCCATCCTTTAACCACCCTGGAGTCCTCTCACGCATTGGACCACATGGAAAGAATAAAGCTTTTTATTACATAGCAAAATAATAAATAAATAAATAGAAGGTGAGTGTCTCAACCAAAGCTTCAGGAAGGATCTCCCTTGTTGATTAAAGCTCGCGTTTCCAGAGGAGATCGGCATCCTTGTTCATCTCTGGGCAGCTGGCATCAGAGCCATTCCTTCCTCTCCACAGCCAGGTGGTCCCTCCCTCCCCGGGTTCGTTTACACGTCCATCCTGAGCAGTGCTTTTCCCCCAACACCACACACTCTGTGCTCTGTGCCTGGCACTGCTCTCAGGGCGGGGGCTCCACGACTGTTCCTCCCCTCCAGAGCTGGCATTCTTGGCCTTTCCACCGTCCATTTCCTCCGTGACTCTGCCCCTCACAAATCATGACCTGCAGCGGGGACCTGATGCCAAGGGCGGCCCATCATCGACTCAGATACATATGACTTGTTGAATTTCTCTCTGTGGCCTCCTGTACTTTACATCCCCATTCCTGCCAGTGACATCATCACTCCTCATCAGTCACCGCACACAGAACTTCAGGGGCAACACAAATGGGTGGCACCTACTGAGTGCCATGCTCCAGGCACATTGTTATCTAATTTAACGCTCATCAAAAAGCGATGAGGTGAGCTCCTTCGATGAGAAAAGGGAAGCTCAGAAAAGTTCATCAAGTCACCCAAAGTCACACAGCTAGAAAGTAGCATCACCAGAACTCAGATCCAGATCCATTTCCAACGAGCAGCAGGGTTTTCTTCAGTGTGTCCAAAACCCTTAGGAAACCCTGAGACCTCTGCAGGGGTCTCTGAGGTTGAAACTGTGTTCACAACAATAGGAAGATATTATTTGCCTTTTTAACTGTCATTTTCTTACAAAGGTACCATGGGTTTTCAGAAGCTATGTAATATGTGATATCACAACAGATTGACTGCAGAGACAGATACAAGAGTTCAGCAATCTGTCTTCTCATAAGCTGGACACAAAGAGACTTGAAAAAGTATAAAAAGTGCCCTAACTGGTTTGGCTCAATGGATAGGGTGTCGGCCTGCGGACTGAAGGGTCCCAGGTTCGATTCCGGTCAAGGGCATGTACCTTGGTTGCAGGCACATCCCCAGTAGGGGGTGTGAAGGAAGCAACTGATCGATGTTTCTCTCTCATCGATGTTTCTAACTCTCTATCCCTCTCCCTTCCTCTCTGTAAAAAGTCAATACAATTTATTTAAAAAAAAACAAAAACATAGAAAGTCATGGTTAGTATGGCTCAGTTGGTTGGGCATTGTCCACACTGAAGGGTTGCCAGTTCCTTTCCTTGTCAGAGCACATGCTCGGGTTTCGGGCTCCATCCCTGGTGGCAGCCAATCAATGAGTCTCTCTCATCATTGATGTTTCTCTCTCCCTCTCTCTTTCTCTCTCTCTGAAAGTCAATAAATAAGTTGCATGCTCATTCGCTGAGATTCAGTTAAAAATAATGTAAAAAAACTTCTCACTGTTTTTTTTTTTCATTTTTGAATATATAGTTATAAAATATGTTAACATGTAATGGATTTATTGTTATTTAGATTTTTTCTTAGTTTTAATGTCTAATATGGTAAATACCAATGGATATAACCCACAGCAACAACATTCAATACTTTTAAAAAGTATAAAATGGTCTTAAAATCACAAAGGTTAAGCACCACTGACCCGAGGCTTCCTTTCCTGTCTTTCTCCGTGTTTCCTCGGCACCTCACATCTGTTTTGGACCCCCAGATATTTTCTGGCCTCCAGGCTGCCCTGGACCCCACAGATAGCAGCTGCTATTTGTGGATTTCTCTTGTTGTTTTCTGCCCAACGTTCCTTGTCTTTTTTACTATTTTAAATTATGGTTATATATTACATTTATTTTTAACATTTTAGGGCAAATAATTTAATATGACATGTGCTCCCATGTGTATTGTACATCGCTTTAGCAGTAACTCGTATCCCTCGAAAACCCATGATTAAATCTATTTATCCAAAGTGTGGACAAAAAAGGGCCACATGCTAACCTGACTGGCTCAGGGAGGGCCTGTGTGTCAGCCATGCAAACTCAGACCTAAAGTAACCACGAAGGAGGGTCTGAAGTTAAAACCTTTTCAACCAAAAGCAGATTGTGGTGGGTAATCATGTCCTCGGTCGTTATCTTCCCTGACAAAGGTCAATCTTGACCCTAACTGAGCCAGTCTACTGTCTTTTTGCATCTATGATACAATGCCGTTGGGATATCAAAGTAATTTTCCTTTTCTGTTCCCATCAAAGCACAGACACAGCTCTACAGAGACCACAAATCCCCTCATCGTTACTGAGTTAATTGTTGACTGTTAGCTATCCTGCACCCACCTAAGTACAAGAAGTGTGTGTCTATCATTTTACCTTTTATCCAATCCCAGAGGTTCCCCTGCTTTGCTTTCTTCTGCCTCTCTAATCTACCGCCTATGGCTTTCGTGTAACCCATTGACGGCTCCTCTTTGGATTGTAATGTATAAAACAAAGTGCAAAACTGCCATTCTATGGAGCATTGCCTCAATTGGTTGAGATTTTGCTTCCTGGCATTTGTCAACAGTTGGGCTCCAATAAACTCACAAAAATTCTTCACAGGTTTGAATGTTTCTTACAGAGACAAGAGAATCATGCTTAACATATTCAGGAGAACTACAAAAACAGGACTGTTTTAAGACAGTGGTTCTCAGACTTGAGCTTTCGTTAGTCACCGGGTCGGCTAGTTGAAACCTAGATTGCTGGCTCCACCCAGCCTTCATAGGTCTGGGGTGGGCAGGAAGAGTTTGCATCTGCAACAAGTTTCTAGTTCCTGCTGCTGATCCAGGGACCACATTTTGAGAATCACTATCCTAAGGAAATAACTCACAGTTTCTATTTTTTTAAAATATATTTGTTTTATTGATTTCAGAGAAGAAGGGAGAGGGAGAGAGTTAAAAACACCAACGATGAGAGAAAATCATGGATTGGCTGCCTCTTACACGCCAATGGAGCCCACAATCTGGGCATGTGCCCCGACCAGGAATCAAACCGTGACTTCCTGGTTCATAGGTGGACGCTCAACCACTGAGCCATCCATGCCCGTCAGGCTGCCAGTTTCTATTTTTCACTCAACTGAACTGCCACACACATTTGCTTCACGTGAGCTTCATATAAGAGCAACATCACGTGTTTTTATTCAAAATGGGGCTTAGTGAGAACTCACTGGTAACTTGAATTGGTTGGTGATTTCTTTTTTTTTGAGATTGATATCTTTCTCCTCAGATATGGTGTAAGAAGTCTTTTCTTTCTTCCTTTTTTTTTCTTTCTTTACTTATTTATATATTTCTGTACTCGTTTCAACGCAATGACAGAAACACAACTTGAACCACCACCTGCTTGGCTTTGTTCATCGTACATTCTCAGGCCCAGAAGGTGTATGCAGCAGGTGCTCAATAAACTTGATGAGTGTTGCAGTGTGTGGGCCAGTGTTTCTAGGCACATCTCAGGCAGTGCAGAGAAACCTGCTTAGGATCTAATGACAGCAGCAGCCACTCAAACACTTGTATCATACTTTACAATCCACAGAGGCCTTGCGTCCTGTCCAGGAGCTGAGATAGGTAACGTCCCCATTTATAGGTGAGGCCATGGAAGGTGAAGGGACTTCAAAAAAAAGAAAACAAAAAAAACACACAACTTGAATTGATCTAAGCATAAGAGGAGTTCTATGGAGTGGGTCAGGGCTTCAGGCCGGCCTTGGGTTTGAGCGTTACAATCATTATCAAGAATCTGCTTTTGGGGCCCTTTTCTCATATCATCTCTGCTCTTTTTTTAAAAAATATATTTTATTGATTTTTTACAGAGAGGAATAGAAAGTGAGAAACATCGATGAGAGAGAAACATCGATCAGCTGCCTCCTGCACACTCCCAACTGGGGATGTGCCCGCAGCCAAGGTACATGCCCTTGAACAGAATCAAACCTGGGACCCTTGAGTCTATAGGCCGAAGCTCTATCCACTGAGCCCAACCGGTCAGGGCTCATCTCTGCTCTTAGGCAGGCTCTCTCCCAACATGGTGACAGGGTGGCCCCAGCAGCTGCAAGCCAGGCTCGGACCAACCTGGAATCTCCGTGGAAAGACAAGGATCCTCTATTCTAGCAAAGTCCAAGGGTTGACTATAGCCTCGATTGATTTTGTGTGTGGTAAAATACACAGGCCATCAAATTTACCGTTTTAATAATTTTCAGGTGTTCAGTTCTGTGGTATTAAGTGCATTCACATGTGCAATTGTTACCACCATTGTTCTTCTGGGGTCACAGTCTGCTGGTTTTCCTCTAAGAAACCACCCAGGCCCAACTCCATGCGGTTTGGTGGGGCTTCCTGTATGTCAGCTCCGGGCGTGTGTGTGAAACCCATGCCTGGCCAATGAGAGCTGTCTCTCAGGCCACAGTGTTTGATCCAGGGACAGAAGCTGGGTCAATGGGTGGATACTCATCAACCTGGGTGATGTTGAAACTACTGGGAGAGGGGACTCTTCCTTAATGTTGCCAAGCTGGTGAGATGTCAGCCTCGTGCTCCCAGGAGCCGCTCATAGAAGGAGATTGCCTGAAAACCAAAAGAGAAAATCAGATCCAGACACAGGGGTGGAGAAAAAGATACTGAGGCCTCAGTTATTTACGCCTGCCTATAGCCTTCTTTTTCTTCCTTACAAAGAGTCCCGGTTAACACAGTATAGTAGGCAGAATACTGATCCCCTGCATCTACCCCTGCCCTGTCCATGTTCTGATCATCCTAACCCCTGGAACTTGGGACTATGTTACTTGGCAAAGGGAACTTAAGGCACTTCAGGTTGCAGGTGGGATTCATGCAGCTAATCAGATGATCTTAAAATAGGGCGGGCCTGGGCGGTCCAGGTGGGACCAATGTGATCACAGGAGCCCTTCAAGATGGAAGCAGGAGGCAGGGGCCAGAGTGACGTGGTGTGAGGAGGACGCGACTCACCTTTGCTGGCCCTCAGGATGAAGGGGCCACAGGCCAAGGACTGCAAAAGCTTCTAGAAGGTGGAAAAGGTAAGGAGGCAGGTTCTTAGGAATGCAGCCCTGCCAATACGTTCGTTTTAGCCCAGTGAGACCAATCTTCTTCTTCTAACCTGCACAACCGTGAGGTAATTAATCGGTGTCGTCTGTAAGCCACCCCCGGTTTGGTCATTTGTTAAAGCAGCCACCAGGGTGTGGTGGTT
Source organism: Murina feae (assembly GCA_004026665.1). Lineage (NCBI taxonomy): Eukaryota > Metazoa > Chordata > Mammalia > Chiroptera > Vespertilionidae > Murina > Murina feae. Next base: position 15,358 of record PVJC01017985.1, on the reverse strand, counting down.
TCTTGCAGTTTAGGTTAGAAAATGAAAACGCCTGTATTTTACAGTTGCCTCCTAACAATGCCCTGTTACATCCCAGCCACTGACTCCACCTGCACACAGCCAGGTCTGCGCCGGGCCGCCAGGTCAGGCCTAAGCCTCTCAGCCTCCTACTTCCCTAAGTGCTTCTTTCGGTGTCTTCCTCGGTCATGATTGGTCTCGTTTTCCTCTCTGGGCCTTCGGTGTTAACACTGACCCAACCCTCCTTCCATCTCTTCCCCCACAGGCAGCCATGCTCTTCCTTCTGCCCATTGTAACCCCACCAACCCTTCAGGGCTCAGCTCTAGTCCCACCTCCCCGAGATGACCGTCATCCTCAGCTTCCACACACAAACACTCATCGGTGTGTGGACCACTCCTGCCTGTGCTCTTGCTGTTCAGATGTGTGAGGACATTGTCTTGCCTGGCATGGGCTGTAGATCCTTGAGGGCCTGCCTCTTCCCAGACTATCGCAGCACCTCCAAGCCCTCTTCTCAGGAGAAATCGGCTCTGAGAAGGCAAAAGATGCCTTGAAGTCTCCAGGCTTTCAGTCCACAGATCCTTCTACTTCCCCTGTGTCCTCCAAGCCCAATCTAGAGAGTTGTTGCATGATGGCTGTTTTGATTCCTTGCTATCTCCACACCCAGCAGCCAGCCCGGCCAGCATTCAGCATGGCTCCCTTCCGCACGGCCCCTGAACCAGTCTTTGAGCCCTGTCTGGTTTGTATGAGCAGAACCAAGGCTGTCCTCCAGGCCCAGCACCATAAGATGAGGTTTGTGAGTCCTTTCCCTACTCTGCTGTGTGGCTTGAATGAGTTACGCTTAGGGATCTGGACTCACTGTGGGGTGATCTATGGTTTTTTGTTGAGCCCTTTGTACTAACCACAGAAATAAAGCAAATGTTAAGTGACTTAGGTGAGATCCCTGCTCTTCTCTGAGCCTTGGTTTTTTTAATCTGTAAATTAAGGAGTTTGTGCCTTTATGCTCAACCTCACTGGTTACTCACAAAAATGCAAATTAAAACAACAATGAGGTGCCATTTTCACCCACCAGGTGAGCAAAAAGTTACATCTAATGTTGGTGAGCATGTGGGGAAACATACATGTGTGCACTACTTGTGAGAATGTGAATTGCTTGTGGGAATAGTGTATTCTTGGGGAGGATAATGTGGTAATCTCTTAAAGTAAAAATTATACACACTGCCAGAGGTCAGGATGGAGGGTACCCCTGGGAGGGGCTTATTGACCCAAAGGGAGTGAGGTGGCCTCCTCAGGTGCTGGCAATGATCCATTTCTTGGTCTGAGTGCTGGCAACACTTGGGTGTTCTATTTGTGAGACTTCATTAAACTAGATATTTATGATGCACGTTCTTTTTGGTATGTATGTTATTTTAACTTTCTACAGTTAAAATAACATATGCATTCCGTTGGTCCAATAATTTCACTTCTAGAAATCTATCCTACAAAAATAAAAGCACCAATAGGTAAGGTTTTATTCACAAGCACATTTGTTTGTAGTGACATGACAATTGAAAACAACTGGACTACTCATCAGAGGAAACAGGTGAATAAATAGGGTATGCCCATGCGATGGACTCGGAAGCAGCTTATTAAAAATGTTCTATCAGCCCTAACCAGTTTGGCTCAGTGGATAGAGCGTCAGCCTGTGGACTGAAAGGTCCCGGGTTCGATTCTGGTCAAGGGCATGTACCTTGGTTGTGGGCACATCCCCAGTGGGAGGTGTGCAGGAGGCAGCTGATCAAAGTTTCTAATTCTCTATTCCTTTCCCTTCCTCTCTGTAAAAAAATCAATAAAATATATTTAAAAAAATGTTCTATCAATCTGATTGAGCTGGAGGAAGGTTTATGATGAATTAAATGGGGTAAAAAGTTGCAGAGTAAGATGTATAATATGATTCCATTTTTGTAAAAGAACGAACTTTGAAGGAACCAGTGTTCATGTTTGAATACATGTATCTGAGCTCAGATAAAGGTATAAAAGGGCACCCACTGCTGCTCACATAGGTGCAAGGCTGGAGGACAAAGAGGGGAGATTTTTACATGTCTCTATACTTGTAACAAGCATATATTTTCTGTTTAATTTGAAATTTTAGGATACCAAGAGAAAAGAAGATGGGGGATCCAGGTCAGAGTGGCTCCCCACGGGGAGAGCAAAAAAAGAAAGTCCCAGGCTGATGGTTGAACGTCAGAAAATAGTCAGTGAGAACAGAGCAGGAAGGAGGGGGCTCTTGGAGGGAGGTCTTTGGGGAAAAGAATGAATAGATAATTGGTGGTGAATTTGACATCCAGGATCTAAAGGCAAACACTGAGGAGGCGAAAACGCAGTTAGAAACTCTAAGAACATAAATCTGTGCAAGAAAGGAATATAATCATAGTGTATTTTATTTAGTTCCACAGTGGTGACGTTTATATAATCATTATAAAGTAAGTACAGCATGTGCTTGCCTCCTTTGTCAAATATTGAGTGTAATGGCTTGGGTCAATTTCTGGGGTCTCTGTTCTGTTCCATTGATCTATATGCCTGTTCTTATGCCAATACCAGGCTGTTTTGATTATGGTGGCTTTGTAGTATAACTTGATATCTGGTATTGTGATTCCTCCAACTTTGTTCTTCTTTCTCAAGATTGCTACACTATTTGGGGTCTTTTTTGGTCCCATATAAATTTTTGGAGTATTTGTTCTAGATCTGTGAAGTATGCTGTTGGTATTTTAATAGGCAATGCATTGAATCTGTAGATTGCCTTAGGTAGTATGGACATTTTAATGATGTTGATTCTACCAGTCTATGAACACAGTATATTCTTCCACTTTTTTACATCTTCCTCTATCTCTATTTTCAATGTCCTGTAGTTTTTCCAAGTATAAGTCTTTTACCTCCTTGGTTAAGTTTATTCCTAAGCATCTTAATTTTTTGTTGCAATGGTAAATAGGATTGTTTGTTTAGTTTCTCTTTTTGAGAATTCATTATTGATGCATAAAAAAGCCATTGATTTTTAGGTGTTGATTTTGTGTCCTGCTACATTGCCAAATTTATTTATTAAATCTTGTAGGTTTTTTTGGTGGCATCTTTAGGGTTTTCTATGTACAATATCATGTCATCTAAGAATGAGAATTTTATTTCCTCCTTTCAAATTTGGGTAGCTTTTATTTCTTCTTGTCTGGTCATTGTGTCTTGAACTTCAGTACTATGTTAAATTAAGACTGGTGAAAGGGAACAACCCTGTCTTGTTCCCATTCTTAGGGGAAATGGTTTTAGTTTTTGATCATTGAGAATACTGTTTATATATGGCCTTTATCATGTTGAGATATGCTCCTTCTATTCCCACTTTGCTGAGAGTTTTTATCAAAAACGGGAGTTGGATTTTGTCAAATGCTTTTTCTGTGCCTATTGATATGATCATGTGATTTTTTTTCTTTCAATTTGTTTATGTGTTGTATCACATTTATTGATTTGCAAATATTGTACCAGCCTTGTATCCTTGGAATAAATCACACTTGGTCATGGTGTATGATCTTTTTAATATATTGCTGGGTCTGATTTGCTCATATTTTGTTGAGGATTTTAGTATCTATGTTCATCAGCGATATTGGCCTGTAATTCTTTCTTTATAGGTCTTTATCTGGTTTTGAAATTGGGATAAGAATAGCTTGGAAGTATTCCTTCCTCATGGATTTTTTGGAATAGTGTGAGGAGTATAGGTGTTAGTTCTTCTTTAAATGTTTGGTAAAACTCCCCTGTGAAGCCATCTGGACCAGGGCTTTTGTTTGCTGGGAGTTTTTATTTTTATTTTATTACTACTTCTATTTCATCAGTTGTTATTGGGCTATTCAGATTTTCTGATTCTTCCTGATTCCGTTTTTGGAAGATTGTAATTTTTTAGGAATTTGTCCATTTCGTTCAAGCTGTCCAGCTTGTTGGCATATAATTGTACATAATATTTTTTTACATCCTTTGTATTTTTGTGGTGTCAGTGGTTACTTCTACACTTTCATTTCTGATTTTATTTATTTGGGTCCACTCTCTTTGTTTCTTGATAAGTCTGGGTAATGGTTTATCAATTTTGTTTATGTTTTCAAAGAACCAGTTCTTGGTTTCATTGATTTTTTTTGTGTATTGTTTTTTTAGTCTCTATGTCATTTATTTCTGCTCTAATCTTATTTCCATCCTTCTACTTACTCTGGGCTTCTCTTGTTCTCCTTCTGATTCTTTAAGTTGTAGGGTTAAATAGTTTATCATTAATTTTTTTTTCTTTTTTTTTTTTTTTTTTTTTTTTTTTTTTTTTTTTTTTTTTTTTTTTTTTTTTTTTTTTTTTTTTTTTTTTTTTTTTTTTTTTTTTTTTTTTTTTTTTTTTTTTTTTTTTTTTTTTTTTTTTAGATATGCCTGTAGTGCTGTGAACTTCCCTCTCAGGACCACCTTTGGGTTGTTGTGTGTTCATTTTCATTTGTTTCCAGGAAGTTTTTTATTTCTTTTCTTGATCTCATTGGTAACCCATTCATTGTTTAATAATATGCTATTTAGCCTCCATATGTTTGAATGTTTTGGGGTGCTTTTACTGTACTTAATTTCTAATTTCATTCCACTGTGATCTGTAAAGATGCTTGACTTGTTTTGTGTCCTAACATGTGGTCTATCTTTGTGAATGATCCATGTGCACTTGAGAAGAATGTATATTCTGCAGTTTTGGGGTGAAATGTTCTATAAATGTCCATTAAATCCATCTGACCCTGTGTATCCTTAAGAGTCGCTGTTTTCCTTGTTAAGTTTTTTTGTCTGGAAGATCTATCCAGTGAAGTCAGCAGGATATTAAAGTCCCCTACTATGACTGTATTTTTGTCTATCTCTCCCTTAAAGTCCTCTAGTAGAAGTTTTTAAATATATTTAGGTGCTCCTATATTGAGTGCATATACTGTACATTTACCAATGCTGGTTTTGCTGTGCAGAAGCTTTAGTTTAATTTTGTTTTTCCTTTGTTTCTCTTGCCCTAGGCAATGTAATGATGAAATTTCTGCTATGTGAGATGTCTGATATTTTGCTGCCTATGTTTTTTTCTAGAATTTTTATTATTTCATTAAGTCTTATATCCATTTTGAGTTTATTCTTGTGTGTGGTGTAAGTTGGTCATCAGAATCTTAAAGATCATCATACTTAAGTGATAGGGGGTTTTGGGGTTTTTTTGTTGTTGTTGTTTGTTTGTTTTTTGCTTGTTTTTGGTTTTTTAAAATATATTTTTTAAATGATTCTTTATTGTTGAAAGTATTACATATATCCCCCTTTTTTCTCCACTGACTCCCTCCAGCCCGCTCCTGTCTCCCCGCTCCCCACCCCAGGCCTTCGGCACCCTATTGTCTGTGTCCATGGGTTATGCATACATGCACTCAAGGTCTTTGGTTGATTACTTGCCACCCACCCACCCTCCCCAGCTTTCCATCTGGATTCTGAACTCTGTTCCATGCTTCCATGTCTCTGGATCCACTTTGTTCATCAGTTTATTTTGTAACTTAGATTTCATATGTGAGTGTGATCATTTGATACTTGTCTTTCTCTGACTGACTCATTTCACTTAGTATGATACTATCTGGGTCCCTCCACGCTGTCTCAAATTCTAAGAGATTCTTCTTTTTTACTGCTGCATGGTATTCCAGATATAAACGACACAGTGTTTTTATATCCTTTCATCTACTGATGGGCACTTGGTGCTGTTTCCAGATCTTAGCTATTATAAATTGTGCTGCTACGAACATAGGGATGCACACATTCTTTCTGGTTGGTGTTTTGGGTTTCTTAGGATGTATTCCTAGAAGTGGGATCACTGGGTCAAATGGCAGTTTCACACTTAATTTTTTGAGAAACGCTACACTGCTTTTCATAATGGCTGCACCCGTCTGTATTCCCACCAGCAGTGTACTAGGGTTTCCTTTTCTCCACATCCTCGCCAGCACTTGTCATTTGTTGATTTGTTGATGATAGCCGTTCTGACACGTGTGATATGGTACCTCATTGTCATTTTGATTTCATTTCTCAGATGATTAGTGGCTTTAAGCATTTTTTAATATGTCTTTTGGCCATCTGTATGTCCTCTTTAGAGAAATGTCTATTTAGGTCCTTTGCCCATTTTTTTAATTGGTTGTTTGTCTTCCTTTTGTTAAATTGTAGGATTTCCTTATATATTTTGGATATTAATTCTTTATCAGATGTTTCATTGCCTAATATGTTCTTCCATACAGTGGGCTCTCTTTTCGTTTCGTTGATGGATTCTTTTGCTGTGCAGAAGCTTTTTATTTTGATGTAGTCCCATTTGTTTATCTTCTCCTTAGTTTCCTTTGCCTTGGGAGATGTATCTGTAAACATATTGCTATGAGAGATGTCTGAGATTTCGCTGTCTATGATTTCTCCTAGGAATTTTATGGTTTCACGACTTACATTTAAGTCTTTTATCCATTTTGAATTTATTTTTGTTATGGTGTAAGTTAATGGTCTAGTTTCATTTTTTTTGCATGTATCTGTCCAATTTTCCCAACACTATTTATTGAAGAGACTGTCTTGACTCCTTTGTATGCTCTTGCCTCCTTTGTCAAATAATTAATTGAGTGTAATGGTTTGGGTCAATTTCTGGATTCTCTGTTCTGTTCCATTGATCCACATGCCTGTTCTTGTGCCAGTACCAGACTGTTTTGATTATGGTAGCTTTGTAGTATAACTTGAAATCTGGTATTGTGATTCTTCCAACTTTGTTTGTCTTTCTCAAGATTGCTGCAGCTTAAAAAATATTTTTGTTGATTTCAGAGATAAAGAGGGAGAGAGAGTGCATTAGTGATGAGAGAGAATCATTGATTGGCTGCTTCATGCATGTCCCCTACTGGGGATCAAGCCAGCAATCTGGGCATGTGCCCACAGAAATCAAACTATGATGTCCTGGTTCACAGGCCAACACTGAACCATTGAGCCACACAGGCTGGGCTAAGTGATAGGTTTTAAAAGCTCTTAAAGGAAACATGAGAAATAGCTGGCAAAGTAGAGTGTGGAAAAGTACAATGTTGTGGAAGAAGGAAGAAAGAAATGTTTCAAGGAGGGAACATCAGTCTGTCAAATGCCTCAGGAATGATAAGTAAAAGGTTTCCATTGGGCCCTGACCAGTTTGGCTCGGTGGATAAAGCATCGGCCTGTGAACTGAAGAGTCCCAGATTCGAGTCTGGTTAAGGGCATGTACCTTGGCTGCGGACACATCCCCAGTGGGGGGTGTGCAGGAGGCAGCTGATATATGTTTCTCTCTCATCGATGTTTCTAACTCTCTATCCCTCTCCCTTCCTCTCTGTAAAAAATCAATAAAATATATATTTAAAGAAAAAAAAAGGTTTCCATTGGGTTTAGCCATATAGAGGTCCCTAAACTTCTAGCCAATGACTAAGTCCACCATATGCTATATGCACATATATTGGTGTACTGGACTATGCTTTGTATGTGTATTTATTGGTGTCTTGTACTACCTGGCTACAGAGATATGAGGGGAAGGTTACATTTTCTCACTCAGAGGTCCAAGCTCTCATCCACCTGGCATGTGACTTTTGTCCCCTCTAAAAGTAGACGGCATTAAATGCAGGTCAAGTTACCTCTGTATCTCTGTTCTGCAGTTTGGGGATTTCCCTAGGATGCTGTCTATTATAGGAGGAAGGATTACTTGTAAACAACCATTTTCCTTTCCCTTGCCGCCCTTGAGGCATTCTAGAATATTCTGCAGGGCTCATTAGGAAGTCCCTAGCTTCTCTGTGGGCCCTGAGAGCCCTAGTTCTGTGGTTACCAGGTTCAGCCCCCCACTGGCATGCACCCAGCAGAATTCTCCTGGTACAGGAAGAGGTGTTGAGAGAATCAAGAGAGACTTGCAGCTCCTTAGCTACCTAAAGCTCCTGGGAATGTTCGTTTTTTTGTCCCTCTGTCCCTAGGCTGTGTTCTCCTTGGGAACCAAAGGCACAGAGTAACTTTCTGGTTCAGGATGTTTCTTTCTGTACAAGCTGCTCTAATACACTCTAGCTCCAGCTTCCTTCTCTTAATTCTAAGAGCAGAGGTTCTTGCACTTAATGTACATAAGATCACATGTGGTTCTATTTAAATGTAGATTTTTGGAACCCAACTCCAGAGTGTCTGATTAGTTCTGGGTTAGGTCCTGGGAGTCTGCATTTTAATTTTTTAAAAATTGACTTGAGAGAGGAAAGGGGGAGAGGAAGAGAAGAGGGAGGAAGGGAGAAAGAGAGACATTAATTTGTTGTTCCACTTATTTATACATTCATTAGCTGATTCTTCTATGTGCTCTGACTGGGGATCAAACCTGAAACCTTAGCATATCAGGATGATGCTATAACTGAGCTACCAGATCAGGGCCTGGGAGTTTGCATTTTAACAAGTACTTCTACATGATCCTGATGCAAGTATTCTTGACTCTAGAAAACAATGCCCTAAACCTATTATTGAAAATATGACCTTAAGTATAATTATCCCAATTCTTCAATAGTCATTAATGATCATTAAATCCTATATAATAAAAGCCTAATATGCAAATTGTCCCTTTGACCGGGTGTTGGATTAGGCGATGGGGCCAGCAGCAGCAGGCGGCTGAGGGGAAGGGAGGTGCCCTGGCTGGCAGATCACAGCTGCTAGGGACACTACCTGTGAACAAATTTCATGCACTGGGCCTCTAGTAATTATATAAAAGAATTCCTGCTGCCAACCTTGGAACAACAGAGTGTTGCCCCTTTGAGAAGCAGCTTAATTAGCAATCAAAACTTGAATTTGGAGGTCATGTCTTCTCTGTCTTTGGAAGCTTACTACCATCTCTGCTGAACAGTGGTCACCCAAGCTTTATACCTTATCAGCTGCTCTTAGGAGGTATCTGCTGCCCTGGCAGCTCAGTTGGTTAGAGCATTGTCCCAATACACCAAGGTTGTGGGTTTGATCCCTGATCAAAACGTACAAAAATCAACTAACGAATGCATAAATAAATGGAGCCAACAAATCAATGTTTCTTTCTCTCTCTCCCCCTTTCCTCTCTCTAAAATCAATAAATAATTTTTAATATGTTGATTTTTTTTACAGATAAGAAGGGAGAGGGATAGAGAGTTAGAAACATCGATGAGAGAGAAACATCGATCAGCCACCTCCTACACACTCCACACTGAAGATGTACCCGCAACCAAGATACATGCCCTTTACCAGAATCGAACCTGGGACCCTTCAGTCCGCAGGCGAATGCTCTATCCATTGAGCCAAACCAGTTAGGGCTATAAATTTTTTTTTAATTAAAAAAGTATTTGCCTAGTTCTCTAAGCACCCCAAGGAATCTCAGTGACCTTCTTTTATGATGCTTAAGCATGTGTCAACTCAGGTAAGGTGTATTATTTCCAACTTTAGAAGGTAAAAGCAGGCCCATGACACTAAGTTACACGTTGGCACATTCTCAGCAAGTGAAGCTTAAGCTAGTCTTCCAAAGGAGGCCAGGAATCCTCTCTGTTTTTAAGTGGAATGTAATTAGCTTTGATGGGCTCCATAATAAACAGATGAAGTGTTCCGTATTCAGAAGCAGAGTTCAAAACTATGGAGTGTAAAAGGACACTAAGTTTTTGTAACATAAAGACATTTATAGTTTTGCATGATGATAGCAGATTAAAGATTATTCTGTTTCATTTTTATAATTTCTTATGTAATTGTGCTATTTTCTTGGTGTTCAAGAGATAATTTTTGTGTGAAAATTAAAGTGAAAACATAATTTAAACAACATTACAGATGACTTTGCAGTGGCTCTTAACCCTCTGGCCCTTTAAATGCAGTTCCTCATGTTGTGACCCAACCATAAAATTATTTTCGTTGCTTCTTCATAACTGTAATGTTGCTACTGTTATGAATCATAATGTAAATATATGATATGCAGGATGGTCTTAGGCGACCCCTGTGAGAGGGTCATTCAACCCACAGGTTCTCAACCGCTGCTTTAGGGGGTGATGAATCTCCCAATAATAAAACCTGACTTAGAGTGGTAACAGAAAAGGCCAAGTGATGAAGATAAGCAGTGGAGAGAAAGGGAGCGAGATAATTCAGGAGGAAGTGGGGTGGAGGGAGCTCTGTACTGATGAGAGTTGGTATGCGGCTGCCACAGGTTGTGGCAGACTCAGAAGTTCGTCATCACTCAGCAGGTTCTCTGGTTTGGCTTTCTGAACTATTTCTGAACTCTATTTTCACAGGGTATGTATAAGGCCTTCTTACAATTTCCTGTAGATGGAAATTAATATTGGGTCATGACCTTCCTAAGAAAAAAGTTATTGGCTTAAAAAGTCTGGTTGGGCCCTAATCAGTTTGGCTCAGTGGATAGCACGTCAGCCTGTGGACTGAAAGGTCCCAGGTTCGATTCTGGTCAAGGGCATGTACCTTGGTTGCGGGCACATCCCCAGTAGTGGGTGTGCAGGAGGCAGCTGATCAATGTTTCTCTCTTATCGATGTTTCTAACTCCCTATCCCTCTCCCTTCCTCTCAGTAAAAAAATCAATAAAAAAAAAGTCTGGTTGGGTTATATGGGTTGACTGGGTTACATGGGTGAGGTTTTATGCCAGCTGTACCTGCTCTGGGATTTCTCCTTGATGCATAGTTCCCGGTTGCTTTCTTGAAGTTTCCCTCCCCCACCCCTATTCTAGGTTTTTTTCAAAGTCTAATAATAACAAATGATAAACAAACAAACAAAAGACACTTTGAGTGGCTACCACGGTGCCCATTTGACTATTTTTCCCCCTAAAAGAGTACACCTTCCCTTGCAATTCCTCGGGGAAAGTTGTTGCCATTGCCTGGAACTCAGTGGAGTTCTAGGTTATCCACATCTTGTTCATCTCTGCTCCTCGGATCACAGTTTGAAGCAGAGCCGCCAGCTTCTCCCTGAATCATGTGAGAGGAAGGGCTTGATGCATATTTTCCTTTTTTCACTTTCATGATTAGAAAATACACGTCCACCATTTCAAGTGTTATCAGTTTGGGCCAATTAAATTTCTCCTTCTACTTGAAGTTGGCAAACTTTCTGTAAAGGGCCTGATGATAAATACTTCAGACTTTTCAGGCCGTACAGCACTGCCGCTACTCAATGCTGCTGTGAAAGCAGCACAGGCAATGTGTACATGAACGAACGAGACTGTGTTCTAACAAAACTTTAGGGGAAAGACCACGTGGTTCACCCAGTGTGACTCCCTGAGAATAAGTAAAGCAATGAGACTGGCATTTAAACAAGCCTGTTACAAATAACTAGGATTCTTTCAAAAGATAACCTACACCGTAAGATCCTGAAATTCATATAACATTTTCAATGTTTTTCTCAGACAACTGCTTAGGATCGACAGGTGTCAGTCTTCTGATAAGTAGTATTCAAGATATACTTGCTGAGTAATTGCATAAATAAATGATGCCTGTAGACTATCCATTGTCTAAATCTAACAAGATGAAAAAGAAAATTGCAGAGGATTTTTGTGTCAAAAAAAATTACTCTTTTTAGTAGCTCAGTATGTAGTCTTTTCCAAATGATTTGTCTTAGGGGTAAGAGAAACAAAAGGTCATCTGAAATCTATGGCTGTGATGGGTTATTTAGGTTCTGGCACATGCATTTCATGTAAGATTATGCAAAATTAGCCCAGAAGAATGCCAACTGTGAAAGTCAGGGAGAGCTTCTGCTACCCTTTAGCAACTCTACAGTACGGCAAAACCTCCATATAATGGGCTCATTTGGGTGAGGGGCTGTCCATCAAAGCCCAAAGTCCACTTTATGATAAAGTAGGTTTCCCGCATGCGTGTTAAAGAATTGACAAATTAGTTTACCTGTTTGCACTTACGTAGACATGTTTATGTAATTAGTATGTATGTATCACTGTAATTTAAAATTTACACAGAATGGGTCTAATACAAGCATGTCAAACTCAATGCCGGTGGGCGGCATGCCTTACTTGGCCCGTGTCAGCCTTTGACATGCTTGGTCCCGTAAAGGTGTGCATACATACACTAGTCCCTGCAAGTAAACAAATGCACACGCCTGGGCGTGGCTTAGTGCACATAGGAACATCGCTTAGTGCACATAGGAACTGCCGCAGAAAGTCACACCTCATGACAGAAGAACCAAGTTCTGGGCGCAATGCAGGCGATCACAAGCTAATCATTTGACGAACATTGTTTGGGAGTGGTGACTCTTGGATTTAAATATGTAGACTACAGTTGTAAATATGTAATATTTATATTGGCAAAATTACTAGTTTTTTTCCCCAACACATGGCCATTTCACTAGAATTTGTTAAAATAACCTGTTAATTTAATTACAAGCACATCTTGGTTTAAACACATTTTTTAAAAAACAGGGTGTTAATTTTCACATATGACACACGGACTGGAAATTTTATCCATTAAATCTGAAGTCCATTAAGTAAAGGTCCACAAAATCGAGGGTTTGTTATATTAGGGCTGAAAAAAACACGACACAGCTTTGTCAGAGTTCAAGCAGATAAAACAATGATGAAAGAATCCACTGTTGCCCTGACCGATTTGGCTCAGTTGTGGATAGGGCATTGGCCTGCGGACTGAAGGGTCCCAGGTTCAATTCCAGTCAAGAGCATGTACCTTGGTTGCAGGCACATCCCCAGTAGGGAGTGTGCAGGAGGCAGTTGATTCATGTTTCTCTCTCATCAATGTTTCTAACTCTCTATCCCTCTCCCTTCCCCTCTGTAAAAAATCAATAAAATATATATTTTTTAAAAATCCAGTGTCACCAAGAAATCCAACATATTCTTTGAAAAGATAACAAAGAGATGACATTGCCATGACTCCAGACTCAATCAAAACCAATGTGTGGTAAAGAATAGATGGTTTCAATTTCTCTTTTGGATGTGAGACCTAGACCAGCCACCGCTGATTTAAGATTCCTAAGCCAACCCTCAACAGTCTCTGCTCTACATCATGCCCAACAGAATGTGCTTGGATAGGGCACCAGCTCTCAAAGGCTTCCAGGAAACCGCTGAGTGGGGCAGAGGATCCCATGAACCTATTTCACAATCGGGTGACATTACCTTTTTCACCCTCATGCTCTCACAAACGTAGTACAGTGGAGTTTCCCCAAGTCGACATGACATGCCAGCATTCCAGTTAGGAGAATCAACCTGCTTCCTATTTAGCCATAAAGATATTTGCAAAAATGTGCTCTGGCCAGTGTTTATAAGTGGTTAGAGCATCCATCCATGCACTGAAGGGTTGAGGGTTTGATCCTCAATCAAGGGCACGTATGGTCAAGGGTATGTTCCTGGGTTGCAGGTTTGCTGCCTGGCCACAGTCATCAGGAAGAGTACAGGAGGCAACCAACTGATGTGTGTCTCTCTCACATCAATGTTTCTCTCTCACTTTCTCTCTCTCTTTCCTCCTCTCTCCCTCCGTGCCTCACACTCCCTAAAAATCAACAGAAAAGCCCTACCTGGTTTGGCTCAATGGATAGAGCATCAATTTCGGAGTAAAGGGTCCGGGGTTTGATTCCTGTCAAGGGCACATGCCTGGGTTGCAGGCTCAATCCCCAGTGGAGGGCATGTAGGAGGCAGCTGATCAATGATTCCCTCTCATCACTGATGCTTCTGTCTCTCTCTCCCTCCCTTCCTCTCTGAAATCAATAAAAATATATTTAAATAAATAAAATAAAAATCAATAGAAAAAATTATCCTTGGGCAAGGATTAACAACAGAAAAGATATTTGCAAAAATGTAAATTATGCCACTCTTTTTGGGGGAAAATAATTTTTTTATAAATGATTATTTAAATTCAATGGGTTTATTGTCATTTTAATGTAAATTGAAATTTTTCTTAATTTGAATTTCATACAGGATAAGAAAATATATATAACCTGCATACACAAAAGCTCTTTGGCCTTCTCAATTTTAAGTGCAAAGGTTTGAGACCAAAAGCTTGACAACTACTAAATCGAGAGAACCAGCGAAGCCCCCATGGCTGCTGCCAGGAAGCCATGCTCAGGCAGGCAGCTGTGGGACGGACTCCATGAGAATGCAGCATTGCAAAGCCGCCAGTGAGATTTTCTGATAATCAAAGACCAAGTCTGAAAACGTGAAAAGTCCCTACAGAAGGCAAATGACAAATAGCAGAGTATGCTGATGGGTGTCAGGATAAAAACTGGTTTAAGACCAGTGCCTGTTAGACTTGAATGTTATCTTTTGAATAACACTGCTGGGAAGAAGAAACGCGATGAAGATTTCAGAGACTGGCACTTGCAGATCATCTCCTCAGAGCGGAGCACCAGGACTTGCACGCAGGAAGAGCTCGGTACCGGTTAAACGAATGAATGACTATGTAAGTTGTGAAGTTCAATAAGGTTGGCAACAAAATGACTCTCTCAGGACAGGCTTATAATGACAGGGGCTGAGGTGCACAGGAGTCTCGCTGAGCCCAAGAAGCCGCCTCTCCTCTTTGCCTCCTCATGATCCTCGTCACTTTCCTTCTGAAGTCTGAGTAAGAGATGTTATGAGCATCTCGTCTCCAGCATCTAAATTCAATATGACCTAACAGAACTCTTAATCTGTAACTCTCCCTCATAAAACTCTTCTGGATGCTTCTGCTTTTGGCTCAGAGGCGGCTCAGGTACTACTTCGTTCTTTGCTGCCTCTTTTCCCATCTAGTTCTCAGTGCAGTGCCCACTCACATCTTCTCAGAGGCCTTCCCAGGCCACTGCATCTAAGCACCTGTTCCATCAAAGTTGACCACATCACCCTGGCTCCTGTCTGAAGAGCACTCATAATCTGAAAACATCTTGCTTACTTGTTCACTTCCTCCATGAGGGCAGAACCATGTTTATCTTGTTCATCGCTGCATCTTTCATACTTGGAAAAGTGAGAACCATGCCTGTCCCAGACATGGTTACACATACATAAATGTTACAGAACCTTAGAGGTGACCTAGTACTGAGTTTTCCAAAGCAATTTAATAGGCAAACAACATACAGAACTCTGTATCTCTGTATCAAATTTTACCAGATCTTGACTTTTGCACTGTAAAAGGTCTTCATTTCTTAAAACAACATGTATTAACAATATTATGAAGTACACTAGTGGCCCAGTACACGAAATTCGTGCACGGGGAAAGGGGTTTTCAGCCTGGCCTGCACCCTCTCCAATCTGGGACCCCTTGAAGGATGGCCTACTACCGGTTTACAGGGATCGGGCCTAAACTGGCAGTCAGACATCCCTCTTGCAATCTGGGACTGCTGGCTCCTAACTGCTCACCTGCCTGATTGCCCCTAACCACTCTGCCTGCTGGCCTGCTTTTCCCCC